>JACEIK010000169.1:11944-23766 GCA_018107945.1 Datura stramonium | reverse complement strand
GCCTGGATGGCCTAAGTGTTATAGTTACAGATGTCATATAGCCGGCTTCTCGATCAATCATGAATCGAGTGCCAGTTGCGCCCTACCCCAATTTTGGGGCGTGACAGTTACAGGTGACCATGACTCGTTGTCCCCACCCGTCAAGTACACTGACCAACTTATACATTTCTCAACCCAAGCCTTTCCACGAGTGACTTAACGGGTCATGGTCAGTGACCACGACCTGTGAGGTCTCTCATTGGGTACACTGCCTCCCTTCTCAAAAATGTTAAACCTCCACCTCACGCCTCACCTAACGAGTCGTGAGGTCACTTAGCGACTCATTAGGTGGGTCGCCCTATAGCTTTTCCCCATCTTTTCCAGATTTTCAAATTTAAGTCCCAGAATTAGATTTTGAGTTTCCGGGGCATTACAATATCTCCCCGATGTAAACATTCTTCCTCGAATGTTAGAAAACACACAGGAAGCAAAAAATAATAATCAAAATTTCCAAATACTACACATTAACTCCAAAACTGCCAAAATGACTACCTCCGTTTCAAAATACACAACTGAACTGAATTTACCTTCCATACATACATTTAAAAACTTAAAAGAGACTTGAACATCTAAACCGAGTCATGAAACTAAATTGAGTTCTAGGGTAAAAACTAATATCTCAAACTGTGCTAGAGTCGGTAGGGAACAAGTGCGGGTATTTGGCCATTATCTCTGCTTCGGCCTCCCACGTAGCTCCCTCAACCTGCCGATTTCTCCGTAGGACCTTGACTGAAGCTATTTCCTTATTCCTCAATTTACGGACCTAACGGTCAAGGATCTGGACTGGTACCTCCTTATATGAGAGACTATCCTTTATTTCCACGCACTCTAATGGCACAACGGAGGTTCGATCTTCGATGCACTTCTTCAAAAGTGACACATGGAAAACTGGGTGCACAACTGCTAGTTCTGAAGGTAACTCTAGCTCATAGTCTACATTGTCGATATGCCTCAAAATTCTATAAGGTCACACATATCTGGACTGAGCTTTCCTTTCTTGCCAAACCTCATCACCCCTTTCATGGGCGAAATTTTCAAGTATACCTAGTCATTAACTACAAACTCCAACTCACTTCTCCGCACATCGGCATAAGATTTCTAACGGATCTGAGTTGTTTTCAACCTTTCTCGGATGAGCTGAACATTCTAGATTGCCTCATCTACTGAGTCTTGCCCTATCAGGGTAGCTTCACCAACCTTGAACAACCATATAGGTGATCTAAACCTTCTCCCATATAATGCTTCAAATGGGGCCATTTGAACGCTAGAGTGGTAATTGTTGTTGTATGCAAACTCGATAAGAGGTAGATTGTCATCCCAATTACCCTTAAAAACGACCGCGTAGACTCTTAGCATATCTTCTAGGGTCTGAATGGTCCGCTCAACTTGCCCATCTGTATGCGGGTGAAAAGTGGTGTTGAGTTTGACCTGAGTGCCTAGTCCCTTCTAAAAGGACTTCCAAAAGTGTGAGGTGAACTATGTTCCCTTATATGAAATGATAGCCAAGGGCACCCCTTGGAGTTTGACTAACTCTCGAATGTAAAGTTTGGCATAGTCCTCAGCTGAGTTTGTGGTTTTGACTGGGAGAATGTGAGACGACTTAGACATCCGGTCTACTATTACCAAGATCCAATCATGCTTCCGACGAGTCCTGGGTAGACCTATAATGAAGTCCATATTCACTTCTTCCCACTTCCATGTGGGTATATTGATATCTTGAATCATTCCTTTGGGACTCTGGTGTTCTACCTTGACTTGCTGGCCGTTCGGGCACTAAGCTACAAATTCAGTGATATCTCTTTTCATGTCGTTCCACTAGTAAATATCTAGTAAATCATGATACATATTAGTAGAACCAAGGTGAATGAAGTATCTCGAGCTGTGTGCCGCGGCTAGTATCTTCTCTCTCATCTCACCAACATCCGATACACACAACCTGCCCTGGTAACGGAGCACCCCATCTCCCCATGGGAGAAAGCTTCTATTTCTTTTCTGAGGACTACTCCCTTAAGCTTAAATAAGATGGGATCCTCATCCTGTCTGGATTTGACTTGAACTACCAAGGATGAATTTGACCCTCTTTGCATTACAACACCACCCTCAGCTAAATCCACCAACTGCACCCCTAACCAGGCTAGTCTGTGAACTTCTTTCGCTAACTCCCTCTTTCCTTCCTCAATGTGAACCAAACTTCCCATAAACTGTCTACTTAGGACGTCAACCACCACATTTTCTTTACACGGGTGATACAACACACCCATGTCATAGTCCTTTAGCAGCTCCAACCACTATCTATGACGCAGGTTTAGGTCCTTCTGGCTGAACATGCTGAAGGCTCTTGTGATTTGTGAACAGATCCACCTGAGCCCCATACAGGTAATGTCTCAATATTTTTAGCACGAATACCACCGCTGCGAACTCCAAGTCATGAGTTGGATAATTCTTCTCATGAACTTTGAGTTTTTTGGAGGCATAGGCTATCACTTTGCCCCGCTGCATTAGAACGCAACCAAGTCCAACTCTGGAAGCGTCACAATAAACAACCAATCCCTCTGTTCCTTCTTGTAAGGTTAGAACTGGAGTAGTAGTGAGTCGAGTCTTCAACTCTTGGAAACTCTTTTCAAACTCGTCTGACCACTGAAAATTCACCTTATTATCCATTAACTTGGTTAGAGGAGATGTTATGGAGGAAAAGCCTTCCACAAATCGTCAGTAATAACCCGCTAAGCCCAGGAAACTCCTAATTTCAGTAGGAGAGTTAGGTCTCAGCCAATCCTTCATTGTTTCTATCTTATGAGGGTCAACTTTTATTCCTTTACTTGAGACCACATGACCTAGGAAGGTCACAAACTTTAACCAGAATTCACACTTGCTGAAC
Source organism: Datura stramonium (assembly GCA_018107945.1). Classification (NCBI taxonomy): domain Eukaryota; kingdom Viridiplantae; phylum Streptophyta; class Magnoliopsida; order Solanales; family Solanaceae; genus Datura; species Datura stramonium. Next base: position 20,849 of record JACEIK010000169.1, on the reverse strand, counting down.
TTGGTGAACAACTAGCGGTCCCTGAGTATCTGCAAATGTTAATATCAAGTGATTTGCATGCTCTTCCTCATTTCTAGAGTATACTAGAATGTCGTTGATAAATACAATGATGAACATATCCAGGTACTGCGTGAAGACCCTATTCAGCAAATCCATCAAGGCTGCTGGGGTGTTTGTTAACCCGAAAGACATCACCAAAAACTTGTACTAACCATATCGAGTAATGAATGCTATTTTCAGTATGTCACACTCCCTGACCCTTAATTAATGGTACCCTGACTTGAGACTGATCTTGGAGAAACAACTGGATCCCTGAAGTTGGTCAAATAGGTCGTCAATTCTAGGTAGAGGGTACTTGTTCTTAATTGTGACCTTGTTTAGCTGATAGTAATCTATGCACATTCTGAGGGTACCGTCTTTCTTACGCACGAATAACACTGGAGCACCCCAGGGAGAGATGTTGGGTTTGATAAAACCCTAGTCAAGAAGGTCTTTTAGCTGCTCCTTCAACTCCTTAAGCTAAGCCGGAGCCATTCTATAAGGAGGGATGGAGATAGGTTGAGCATCTGGGAGGAGATCTATTCAAAAGTCTATTTCCCATTCAGGGGAACTCTGGGAAGATCCTTAGGAAAAACATCTGGGAACTCGCTGACCACTGAAACTGACTGGGTAGTTGGGATCTCAAAGTTGGAATCCTTTACCCGAACCGGATGATAAATATATCCCTTGGACATGAGTTTCTGGGATTTAAGGTAGGAAATAAACCTAACCTTAGGCACTGAACTGCTACCTGTCCATTCTAACACTGGCTCGTTGGGAAACTAAAACTTGACAACTCTAGTTCTACAATCGACTGAGGCATAGCAGGAGTGTAACAAATCTATTCCAAGAATAAGGTCAAAGTCGACCATTCTATCTCTACAAGATCAGCTGGAATAACTTTACTCAGGATCGAGACTGGGAAGTTTCAATACGCTCGGTGGCTCTAACTAACTCGCCAATTGGGGTGGAGACTGAAAATGGTTCTGAGAGGACCTCTGGACTGATGTTGAACTAGACCGCTATATAAGGAGTCACGAATGAAAGAGTGGCTCCTGGATCTAAGAGGGCATACACGTATAGATGGAAGAGACGAAACATTCCAATAACTAGGTCAGGTGAACTTTCCTGATCCTGACGAGAAGATAGACCATAGAAACAATTTTGGCGTTGACCGCCATCTGTACCTGATGTGTTGGCCTGCTGGAGCTGATGAGGTGGTAGATTGTGATCTCCCTTTCCCTACTGACGGACACTCCTTAAGCCGGTGTCCAAGCTGTCCGCACCCAAAATAGCCCTCTCGACCCTGAAGGCATTCTCCCGGGTAATTCCTACCACACTTGGGGCAAGTTGTATACTTGTTCCCAGTACTGTGGGCCTGAGACTGAGTGCCATATGACCCACCCCTCCGATCCTAGCAGGACCGAAAGGTTGGGGTGCTGGCTGACTGGGTGCTAGGACTCTCTGCTGCTGTGGCTGCTGCTGCGGTGGGCGGCTACTACCGCTGGACTTCTGATGGCTGAAATCTGACTGGCCATTCCTTGCCCATTTGTTCTTTTTCTCCATGTCCTTTAGTGTTGAAGCTTCAATCTGCTGGGCATAAATGATCAATCTAGAAAGGTCCATGTCCTTAATCAGCATCGCATTCCTTCACTCCTTGAGGACCAGATTTTACACTCCATTTACTAACTTCATCATGCGAGCCCTTGTCCTGGCTACCATCTCTGGAGCATACTTAGAAAGCCTAGTAAACTCCAGAGCATACTCCTCGATCATTTTGTTGCCCTGTCTCAAGTTCATAAACTCTGCCATCTTTGCCTCCCTCAGCTCCCGAGGGAAAAAAATCTATCCAAGAAAGTTGTGTGGAATTCTTCCCACTCCACTGGTCCTGCTTCGGCTGGCCTCCCCTCGTTCCACTGGTCATGCCAGACTTGAGCTACCCCTTTGAGATGGTAGGTAGCCATATCAGCACTCTCTCAGGAGTTGACACCCATAATGCGGGTGATCTTCTTGACCTCATCCACGAACTCCTGGGGATCCTCCCCTACTTTAGATCCCTAAAAAGATGGAGGCTTCATACGGGTAAAGTAACTCACCCTCGCAGCCGTTGTGGACCCGTTGGTGTTCATCGGTACCACCTACTGGTTCACCTATTAGGTGACTGTTTGGGCCAGCATTTGAATGGCCGCCGGGAATTCAGCAATAGATATTGAATCATCTTGGGGAGTTTTTGTGGCTGGTGGGGTAGGTCTGTTGGCGTTACCTTCCCTTCTTCTGTCACCACGTCTAGGAGGCATGATTCACTGAAATGAAACAGAGCACGAATTAGAAGGGAATTTATGGAATTGAACTTTAACGCACGATAAGGAGTATGAACGAAAGAGAGTTTTCCTAATAACATCTTGAAGCCTCCTCGTCATAAGTTTGGCACGCTTCACACCCATTAAAAGGACTCTACTCGATGTAACTTTCAGACTTTCTGAGGATACTCTAAACCTAGTGCTCTGATACCAAGTTTGTCACGCCCCGAGACTACACCCTGGACGTAACACGGTACTTGAATTAACAAGTTACCCCAAGTAAACCCTTGATCTATCATACACTGGTATTCTGAGTAATCATGTACAATGGACATTTGAAATAATACATAATAACATTTAGAAGAATTAAAAACTGAATATAGAGATTTAAAGTATCTAAGAATCTGAAATCAAGTCCGATCTGAAAGCCATCTAACTGAGGAGTTGCTGGGACAAACCCCCGCTAACTCTAAGTCTAACTAAAAACAATAACTCAATTGAAACAAAGTAAAGCAAGGCACTCGAATGATGAAGACTCACACTTCGACTGCAGCGGAGGAGAATCTGAATCGCAATGGCTAACGATGCTGGGTCCGGGAACCTGTAGTTGTATCATGAAACGATACAACATAAAAGTATGCGTCAGTACTTTGAATGTATTGAGTAAGTTGGAAAAAACATATCTGAATATAAAGTCTTAACTGAAATGACACGCAATGACCAACAGGTAAGATGAATAAAACTACTGAAGTAAACTAAAATGGTCAAGATGACCCTATCTGATTGTCAAAGACATGCCCTAAGTCTGAAATACTGAGTCTGAGAGACCACACTGAACTGATCTGAACTGAACTGAAAATAATTGTGACTGAACTTAACTGACTAATGGGAGAGGCTATAACCGACATTTAATGACGTGAGCTAGATGTGGAGTCTGATGTATACACCCCACCGGTAGGACCTAATATACCTTGCCAGGGTATAAAGGCATGAACTGGGTGATCATAAAAGTCTGGGTCCAGTCAGTCCAAGTAATACTGTAACCTACGTTGGCAACATAGTTCATGGAACCTGGGTGCGCTGAAACCCCGGCCCACTCGGTGCTAAGTTCTACTCCCACTGGAAAAATCTAAACTGACCTACTAGGCTGATAGCTCGAAACTGGGGCCCAAGACTAGTAAGGGACATATAACTGAAAGTACCCTGAGAGTCTTATCAGACTAGATTCTGAAATTGGTTTTAGATTGTTCAGAGCTTCTTATCTGAAAGTGTTGTAACCGTCTAAGAACAAATTTTAACTGAACTGGGGTCCTGGGGCTGGTCAGAGCTGTATAACTGGAATGTCATGACCGCTTAATGGACCAAATTACTATAATATGAGTCTGATTATGATAACTAAGAGACACTACTAATACCTCGGAAAAAGACTGAAGTCAAACTAAAAAATCAGTTGAAAAATTCTGAATGGTTCTGAAGAGGTTCTATGTTCTTACTGAACTGAGCTACTAAGTAGCTAATAGAGAACACAACTCATTCCAATAACACAGGAATTTCATAATATGATGAAATTTCAAGAATTTAAAGGGGTTTTATCCAACAAGAGTAAACTCATTCTCCTCAATGGAATAATTTCAGACATCTAAATATATAATAAGAAATTTCTAGGATATTCAGCCCAAAACATACTTTGCCAAATAGACGGAATTTAATACGCAACAATCTTTACTCAAAAATTTGGGGCTATAAATCATCTTGGCATAGCAACAACTATTTACTTATGAATTGATGAAAATCATATGAGTAATAAACATGGATAATAACCCAATTGAAATTAACGAGAATCAACATAACAATCTCTGCATATTCAAAAATCTCAAGGCAAAACTGATAGGGAAATTATGGGATGATTTTGGGGGACGCTAGGGAAGGAAAATTCCCTGATAAGCAAGACCACGACTGACTTAACTAGTAATGGTTAGTGACCATGACTCGTGAGGTCTCTCGTTAGATACACTACCTCCCTTCTAAAAAACCTCAAACCTCCTCCTCACGGCGCACCTAACGAGTCGTGAGGTCACTTAATGACTCATTAGGTGAGTCATCCGGTAGCTTTTCTGTATATTTTCTAGATTTCTAGATTTAAGTCTCGGTATTAGACTTTGAGTTTCGGGGGCATTACAGTAGAGTTGTCCAAAGCCTTGCTAGGGCTAGGGATGATACCATGATATCAATATCAAGCTCATGGGCCAATAGGGCCGGGGATGGCTCACAAGGGAGGTCCCAAATTAACATATAAGTATAAACCTATGTTGGAGCATAGTTCTGAGGCATAGGGTGATCGACCCTTAGCCTACTCGGTGCTAGACACTGCTCTCAAAAATATGCATATGATCTACATCGTTATTAAATAAACTCAACATCATCTATTCACAAAGCTCAATCATCAAATACATCTCATTTATGAAATCATGCATATTAGAAGCTTTAGCTCAAAACCTACCACAAGTTGAAAGATAATTGAGAGTCTTCACTCCAAAACTATGTGGTAATCTCAATTTAAGAAATCATCAATCATACTTTGAACATGTGGGCATTTCCCAAAGCTTTAACATACTTGAAAATACTCAATTCATATCGAAAATGTGATTATAAACATGGATAGCTTGAAAACACACTTTTCATCATAATATCTCATCATCATCATGCATTCATCACAAATCTAATATGTCATGAACTTTTCATCAATAGGCTTTTTGATTCATAAAGCTAGAAACATGATTTTTTTTTGAAAACATTATAAAATTTGCCCATGCTTCATAATTTAATAGTAGAAACATAATCAAATCATACCCACTTTGAGGATTAGTAAATTCATGCATTTGGGTTAAAACCCCATAGAGTATTCATAGAGCATTCATGATTTAGAAAGGGATTGGGCATGGGTGTGAAGGAATTCACCCATTCATAACCCTACATACCTTTTGGTAGCTGATTCTTATACTTCTTTGAATGCCAAATAGGAAATTTAAAAGAAATGGAAGAATGCTAATCTTGATTACCCTCTCTTGTCTTATACCTTGCATGCATAAATCAATAAGGCCTAAAATGAACTTAACCCCTTTAAAAGTCACTATTCATAACTCTAATGACGTAGTTTAGGCCTTAGAAGATTAGGAATTATGAAATAGCCCTTACTAAACTCCCTGAAAGTAACTGTCATGTGGTCCCAACGAGGGACCTAACGATTCATCCTCAAGGGTCATGACTCATGGCTTAGTTCGTGAAGTACACTGCCTCTCAATTCTCCTAGGCTCATCACGGATGACTTAACGACACATTCCAGGTGACCACAACTTGTGGTCACCATTCTTGATGTACACTGCCTTGGCGTTAGATATATTTTTCCCTTCTTGGTCATGACTTACCCCAAGAATCGTGGGGACTGACCACGACTCGTGGGATCCTCTCATCAAGTGCAGTGACTCTCTTCCTTCCCTTTTCTTACTCATCCACCCCATGATAGACCTAACGACTCATGGGGCCTGACCACGAGTCGTGGTCATGCCTGTGGGGATCTCACTTCTAAAATTTCAAATTCATCCCTTGGGCCTCCCCATGAGTCACATCACAACTCGTGGGCCCCTCTCACGGGTCTCCTCATGACTCATTTTGTGCCTAATGCGAAATTTCAACTTTTTCTCCGTTTCAACTCCCGGGTCTGATCTTTAGGCTTCCGAGGTATAACAATATCTGCCCCTTGGGAACATTTTTCCTTAAGTGTTGGAATACATAGAGAAAAGCAGAGAAATGCAATTATCATAATTAAATACTGATCATTTAAACCGAAAACTAAGGGAATGACTACTTCCAATTCACACTACATAGGTGAACTGAATTCACAAATCATACATATATACATTTACATAAAAGAAACATGGGCACATGAACTGAACATGAAAATTAAATAGAGTTTTAGGTCAGAACTAATACCTCAAGCTGGAACTAAGCCGGTGGAGAATAAATGTGGGTATCTAGCCATCATATCTTCTTGGGCTTCCCACGTAGCTCCTTTAACATGTTGATTCCTCCATAACACTTTAACTGGAGCTACTTCTTTGTTACTTAGCGTTCGAACCTGATGATCCAGTATTTCTACCGGAACCTCCTCATAAATGAGGTTGTCTTTTACACCAACACTGTCCACTAGGACAACTAGAGCTGGATCACCCAAACACTTCTTCAGGAGGGACACATGGAATACAGGATGCACGGAAGTTAATTCTGAGGGAAACTCCAATTCATAAGCTACCTTTCTAAAACGTCTCACTATCCGGTATGGGCCGACATAACAGGGACTGAGTTTCCCCTTCTTTCCGATCCTCTTCACTCCCTTCATGGGACACACCTTTAGATATAACCAATCATCGACTTCAAATTATAATTCCCTTCTCCTCACATCAGCCTAGGAATTTTGGCGACTCTAGGCAGTTTTCAACCTGCCCCTTATCAACTAAACCTTCTCCATAGCCTCGTGAACCGAATCTGGCCCTATCATCACCGCTTCGCCAACCTCAAACCATCCAATGGGCAACCTATACCTCTACCCATAGAGAGCCTTGAACGGTGCCATCTGGATACTGAAATGATATATGTTATTGTATGCAAACTCGATAAGTTGCAAATGCTCATCCCAGCTGCCTCTGAAGTCAATCATGTCCTCAAGGGTATGGATTGTACATTCCGCTTGACCATCGGTTTGCAGGTGAAACGCTATGCTGAGCTTAACCTGAGTACCAAATACTTTTTGAAATGACTTCCAAAATTAAGAGGTAAATTGAGTACCTCTATCTGAAAAGATGGATAAGGGCACCCCATTCAATCGGACTAGCTCCTAGATATATGTTTGGTATAATCCTCCGCCGAATTCATGGTTCTTACTAGTAGAAATGTGCGGCCTTGGTCAACTTGTCTACCACAACCCAGATGGAGTCATATTGCCGAAGAGTATGAGGTAAACCTATGATAAAGTCCACATTAATCACCTCCCACTTCCAAGTAGGAATGCTGATATCCCGAAGCACACCTCTCGGCCTCTGATGCTCAACCTTCACTAGCTGACAATTCGGTGCTACGAATTCTGCGATATCCTTCTTCATGCCATTCCACCAATAGACTTACCGTAATTCACGGTACATCTTGGTGGCACATGGACGGATAGAATACTTGGATCCATGAGCCTCGTGCAACATTTGGCTCCTCAAATCATCAATATCTGGAATACATAGGCGAACCTGGTACTGAAGTACACCATCTCCCCCTTTGGAGAAGACCTCCATCTTCTGATTCTAAACGGCTTCCTTTAACTTTACCAAAATGGGGTACTCATCTTGCCTAGCTTTTACATCAGTCACCAAGGATGATTCTGATCCGTTATGAACCATAACACCGCCATAGGTCGAGTCAACCAACCTAACTCCCAACCTTGTGAGTCGATACATATCTTTCACTAGCTCCTTCTTACCCTCATCCACATGAGACACACTTTCTACAGAGAGTATACTCAGTGCGTCCTATACCATATTAGCCTTACCCCGATGGTATAACACACTCATATAGTAGTCCTTGAGTAGCTCCAACAACCTCCTTTGCCGAAGATTGAGATCTTTCTGGGTGAACACGTATTGTAAGTTCTTATGGTCCATAAATACATCCATGTGGACCCCATACAAGTATTGTCACCATATTTTCAATGCGAATTCCACCACGGCCAATTCAAGATCATGGGTCGGATAGTTCTTCTTACGAACCTTCAAGTGTCTAGAGGCATATGCTATAACCTTCCTATGTTGCATCAATACACACCCAAGTTCGATCCTTGAAGCATCACAATACACCACGAACCCATTAGTACCCTCCGATAGAGTTAACATTAGTGCTGAAGTAAGTTGAGTCTTCAACTCTTGGAAGTTCTTCTCACAAGCCTCCGACCATTGGAATTTCACCTTCTTCTAGGTCAATTTGGTCAAAGGTGTTTCAATCGATGAGAAGCCTTCAAAAAATCTCCAATAATAGCTAGCTAAACCCAAGAAACTCCGAATATCTAAAGGGTTCACCGGTCTAGGAATTATTCACCGCCTCTATTTTCTAAGAGTTCACCATTATGCCTTCGCTTGATACCACATGGCCCAAAAAAGCTACGGAGTTCAACCAAAACTCACACTTGCTGAATTTGGCATATAATTGGCAATCCTTGAGAGTCTGATTCACTATTCTCAAATAAGCAGCATGTTCCTCCTTGCTCCGAGAGTATATCAGGATGTCTTCAATAAACACAATCACGAACATATCCAGGTATGGCTTGAACACCTTGTTCATTGATGAGCCCGCAAGTGTACGGGTCGTGCAAGTAATATAGTGGCTCTTTTTCAGAACCGGAATGTCGAACCCACAGGGACTGGACTACGGAGTGAAACCTTTTCAAGTGTTAATTTACTAAAACTATAATAATGAAGACAACAGTGTAAACAAGAGTTTTTATATTTTAGAAACTATTTTTATACTAAAGT
>JACEIK010000168.1:468340-478779 GCA_018107945.1 Datura stramonium | reverse complement strand
TTAAAAGACATTGCTATAGATAAAATTGTCATTTACTATTTCTCTTAAATAATTATTATTAAATTATTATCCTAATATTTAGGAGTTTGAAATTAATAAATGTTATAGGTATTAAATTTTTTCTTATTTGAAAAAGATAAGAACTTCTAATATTTAGTATTTTAAATTTGACTAAAATTTTTCTTATTAAATCTTTCCTTATTTGAACTAAATTAAAAGTTCTAATATTTAAAATTTTAAAATTAATTATATGTTAACTTATATTTGTTACACCTCGCAAATTTTCATAGTATGACCATTGTGTGCATAAGTATATTGAGAATTATAGTATATCGTACACCTGGGAGAAGGCCCGAGGGGTGAACACACGAGCGCGTCATTAAACGGACGGGAGGCCGGGAGCGCTGGGCGCCGCGTCGCACAGCCTGCCCTAGCGCAAGTAGTGGCGTGTCGCGCCCCTAATGCAGCGCGATAGGGGGCGCGCCGCACACTCCTCAGTCATCGCCCAACTATATATAAATCCCTCTTAGTTAAATTAAGTCATTAGATCAAGTTTCCTCTTGGATTTTTATTCAATTTCCTTCAAATTACACCGTCAAACTCCTTCTAAGCACAAATTCGCCTTGGATAATGAGTCTAGGCCTACGAGAAGCACCGTTGCAGAGTTATTTCATGAAAATTCGCTCAATGAACCAGAACCCCATTAAGTAAAGGTTGTCGAATTTACTTTAAATTGAGTCCTAAGAGGTTACAGGCGATAGGCAAATAACTCTACCTTCTAAATTCTTGAGAATTGGCGAGTTTTCGGCTGAATTAATTGAAGTTGAAGTTACAGTTAATTGTATAAAAAGATATTGTCATTTGCTAATTATTAGTATTGAAATAGCCTCGTTTTCTCAGTGTGAGGGATGCAAATTGGTGAAATTACAGACTTCAGGTTGGAATTGTTCGAGTGCCAAGAAATCATCGAATAAGGTATGTTAAGGCTATCCTTTTCGGCAAGTTACGTTCGTCGTAAAGTTAGTACGATCTGTTTATCTATAGTACTCTAGAGTAAGCCTATTGTGGTTAGCTGTTACAAGTAAGATTGAGATGACAACGATGACATAGTAACCCTTGTCAGTAGTTAACCCTAGTTAGCTTGATCTATGCATACGACTTCTAGATTGTTGGATGTTTTCTTGCCTATGGGGCTATGCTCACAGGAGAAATATGATGTCTGAAGGGACCAGATTGAGTCCATAAGGGTCATATTGAGGTCCAGTCACCTCCAGACTCCTCTATGCCGCAGGGTTATCACGACCCTTAGTCGAGCCAAGGCTCGGGGTCCAAACACAGGAGCCAAGACGACTCAGATATAGTTACAGGAGCCCAAATGGCTTAGATATAGTTACAGGAGCCCAAACGGATCAGATACAGTTACAGGAGCTCATATGGCTCAGATACAGTTACAGGAGCCCAAACGGCTTAGATGCAGTTATAGGATCCCAGATGGCTCAGACATAGATACAACTACAAGATCCTAGACGGCTCAACCTCAAAACAGGAGCCTATTAGGATCGCATACAGCTTCAGAGTACAAATACTCCTGAGTTACAGTATGCTTACGAACCTTTAGTAGCCTAGATATGAGAGGTGTACATTGTTTGTACTTACCAGGGCTTATGGGGGCCCAGGTCAGTTATTCTGTGTTGATTGTACCTTTCAGGTTTTGGGGGTCCTGGTTAGGTTCTTGTTTGTGCTTATACTTTCTAGTTATGTTTCGTATTGTGAAGATATTCAGGTTAAATTCTTATTCTCCTTATTGATTACTTTTAGTCTTTCTATTAGCTTTGCTCAACTTTTATTTCTACCTTACATATTGTATTAATGCCCATCTTTAGGCACTGCATTACTTGCCTGCAAGTATGGTTAGATGTGACCCAGGACCTTCCTAGCTTCCAGTCGGAGTCAACAATTCAGTCAGCTCCTTTTCTTCGGAGTTGATAGTTAGAGAAGGTTTTGTTCTTTTGTTGTATAGCTTTTGGGTAGGTCGGGACCCTGTCTTGACCATTATTCCACTCTTATAGGCTTGCAATCTATAGTTTATCAGTTGTTAGTTGTTGTTGGTCGTGTGGGGCCTATGTATATTATGTTTTGAGTGGTGTCCGTGTGGGGCCGAGTGTAGCTGGTTTGTTGGAGGCCTTGTCGGCCATAGTATGAGTATGATTGCCTATTTTTCATTCAGCTATAACTAGATAGTATGGTGGTCTTGTCGGCCCACATAGGATCCCTTTTATCATCTTGTTGTTGGGTTAACTATTTTTTTACGGATGTTGCGTGGCCTTGTCGGCCCGAGGCTGTGTTTACAGCCGAGATATAGCTTGTTAATTTTTTGATTTCTAGTTGTTGGCGAGCGCTAGAGGTGCCTATTCCTAGCCAGGCCAGTCCAGGTCCTAGTTTGGCATTAGGTGCCATTCATGCCTCCCAAGGTAGGGCGTGACAAACTTGGTATCAGAGCAGGTCATATCCCAGGATGTCTACAAGCTGTGTCATGTAGAGTCTTGTCTATGGGTGTGTGTGCCACATTCTATAGACAGGAGGCTATGAAGCATAATAGTGTGGTTACCTTCCTTTCTCCTCCAATCGTGCGATAGAGCTGTGTTGTATAGGGTAACTCCCTAAGCTTACATTCTTCTACTTATTTACAGAGAGATGTCTGATGCACGACAGACCACGACTGGTCAGGAGATGGATGTCACACTAGTCAAGGGCCCCAGTCAGAATCGACCTGATCTGAGGGCAACAGGGACACATACTCGATCTCCCCAGTATTCTTCGCCCCACCAGGAGCCCTTTAAGGCAACAGATATACCAGTACCACCTTGCGCCATCGGATCGGGAGATTAGGAGTGTATTTTATATGTTAGTTCAGATGATGGCTGCCAAGCGTCAGCCTCAACCAGTAATACCAGCTGTTGTTGAGCCCATTGAGGGGCTCGGGAGTTCGAGAGTTCCTTTCTTTGAGTCCTCCGCAGTTTACAGGAACCGATCGAAGGGAGGACCTTCAAAACTTTATACACCAGCTATAAAGGATATTCAGGGTCATGCATGTCTCTTCCACAGAATCAGTTGAGTTAGCAGTGTTTCGATTGCGAGAGGTAGTAGTTTTGTGGTACAAGAGTTGGGAGAGATCCCGAGGCAGAGATGCACCCCCACCTACGTAGACTAGCTTCTTTAAAGCTTTCATAGACCACTACTTTAATGTCCCGTAAACCCTAAGATCAGACCCGGAAGTTGAAATGGAGAAACAGAAATTTCTACACCAGGTCAAGTAACAAGTCATCTTGTGACCCGTGGGGTAGACCACGAGTCGTGGAGTGACTCTTGTTGAGGTGCTAGACTTAATTTGGAAATTTTTGAGTTTGGGGTGACCACGGACATGACCATAGGTCATGGTCAGCACCAAGACTTATTGAGTCAGTCGTGGCCAAGGATGAGGTGACGGAAGATGACTTTTTGGTAGTAAAGACCACGAGTGATGACCATGAGTTGTGGTCACCAGTAATGACTCGTGTAGTTCCCTGTGATGAACCTGGTGAAATGTTGGCAGTGTACACGATGGTTGGTGGCCATGAGTCGTGGCCTTGGATGACAACTCATCCAGTCCCTCGTAAGGACTAGCCATCAGTTTTTCTCTGCGAATTTAATAAGGGCTTAGTTGTAGTTCCAATGATCCTAAGGCCTAAACTACATTGTTTTAAGCTATGAACAATGAGTTTTAAGAGGGGTAAGTTCATTTTAAGCTATTCCTATTCATGCATGCAAACTTAGAAGTCTAGAGAGGTGATTAAGCTTAATTCCTTCAAGTTTTCATCAATTCTTTCTTGGGCAATCAGAGAAGTAGTAGAATTAGATTCTCTCTGGTATATACTGTTATTAATGGGTGTGTTTGTTCACACCCATTCCCAATCCCTATCTAATTCATGAAAATCTATATGTTGATCCTATGGGGGTTTAACCCAATGCATGAATTTCCTAAATTTCTACCATGGGTATGATCTAAGTATGTTTCTATTATTGAATTATGATTCATGGAAAAATTTTACAATGTTTTCAATTACAAATCATGTTTCAAGTTTTATAAATTATAATGCCCATCCATGAGGAGTTCATGAAAATTGAGATTTATGATGTATGTTCAAGTATGATCAGATATTTATGATGAAAAATATGTTTTCAAGTTACCCATGTCTATGATCATGTTTTCAAGTGAATCAAATATTTTCAAGAATGTTTAAGTATTGGAAAAGCCCATATGTTCAAGTATAATTTATGATTTCAAGTTAATTAGCTTATCATATGATTTTGGAGTCAAAACTCCCAATTATGTTCAGCTTGTGGTATGGTTTGAGCCAAGGATCCTCATGTATGATTTCAGATTTTATATGTGCATAATTATTAAACTTCGTCACTAGACGATGGTCATCTTCTTGAAAAATGATGGAGAGCATATGCATATTTTTGGGAGTAGTGTCTAGCACCGACTAGGCTAAGGGTCAGTCAACCCTATGTCTCAGAACCATGCGCCAACGAAAGTATGATAAGATTATTCGGGAGCTCCCTTGTGAGATTTCCCCTGCCCCAAGGGGCCTTTAACTTGATATCGATATCATGGTAGCGTTCTTATCCCTAGAAAGGCTTTGGACGGCTCTGCCCACTTGAGTGTAATAGTTGGGACCACGTAAGCTCTATCGTGGTAATGTCAGTTATATGATGATACTCCCATTGTTCCTTACGATTTCAGTTATGCATGTTTATCATTCATGATATATATACATATGCTCTAAAGCAGGTTTGACCTAATGTACAGTTTTACTTATGATTATCAAATCTCAACTTTGGGTCATTCGATTCAGTTATGATGTTCAGTTATGTTCAGATCATGATTTCAGAAAATAGCGTGCAAGTCCTACTCTCAAATTCTTATCTTGATTATATTTTATATTATGCATGTCTTAAATGATTTTACTTATTTAAGACTCAGCTCCGTCACTAGCCAGTTTTCCAGAGTTAGCATCCAGCTTCAACGGTGAGTCCGCCTCTCCAAGGACCATTCGTTATCAGTTATCTTTGTACTTCCAATTTTTAGACTTGTTGAGTTAGTTGGGGGTGTTGTCCCATCAACCCTTCAGATATGTTAGAGGCTTTCAGATTGTATGTAGTAATCAGTTTGTCATGTATGAAGTGAATATCAGTTCTGATGTTATGTTATGATTATACTTCCTCTATGTTTATTAAAGTCTTCCTCTTTATTTTATTGAATTAGATATATGTTCATGCCATGGGTTGACTTGGAGTTTCTCGGGGCTCCTTGTCCCGTGTCTCGATCTGGTCCTACGTTCGGGTCGTGACAAACTTGGTATTAGAGCGATAGATTTTGAAGTGTCCTATAGTGTCTAAAAGTCGTGTTAAGTAGAGTCTTTTTCATGGGTGTGAAGCGTGCCACACTTATGACGAAGAGGCTATGAGATGTTTAGGAAATGTTCCCTTCTTTCATGATCTATGTCGTGCGGTAAAATGTCTCTCTATCCTTCTAACTCGTGCTATTCGCAATTGCAGAATCATGCCTCTCTGTATAGTTAATGGTAGAAGAAATGAAAATGGAAATGGCCACGAGGATGGAAATGGAGACGGACACCAACAAGCCCTACCAGCCCATGAGCACCATGCACCAGATCCGGTTGCCCATGCTGAATTCAGGGAAGCCATTCAGATGCTAGCACAAGCATTGATCGCCCAGGTCAACCAGCAAGCAGTAGGGCATGTCCCGCAGAACGGGAATGCAGTGGTAGCACGAGTTAGAGATTTCCTAAGGATGAACCCACCAAAGTTTCTAAGGTCAAAGGTGGACGAGGATCCACATGAGTTTATTGACAAGATTCTGAAGATAACCCAGGTCATGGGAGTGACTGGAGAGGACTGTGCGGATTTGGCCTCATATCAGTTGAAGGGGGTCACACACATTTGTTATAAACAGTGGAAGGATAGTAGGGTAGTCGGAGCAGGCCCTATTAGTTTTGGGATGAGTTTCATGTCGCTTTCCTAGATAGGTTCTTCCCTCGTGAGATGAAGGAAGCTGAGTTCGTGAATCTAAAGGGGGGAAAGATGACAGTGCAGTAATATGCCCTAGAGTTCACTCGCCTGTCAAAGTACGCCCCAGAGTTATTGGTTGATTAGAAGGCTCGAGTGAGAAGGTTTGTCCATGGGGTGGCGGACTATCTAGACAAGGATTGAAGAACTACCATGCTCCATCAGGATATGGATTTTCCTCAGATAGTCTTGTACGCCCAACAGATGGAGGCGGCGCATCTGAGGGAGAGAGGGGTCAAGAGGGCTAGGACAGACAACTATAAGTTCTCACAGCCGAGACCACGTGGTGGGCATCGACAGTAGTCCCACCAGAGCTCTTCATCCCCAGTATCTTCAGCGATGAGTGTGCCATCCCGATCTAGGCACGACCAGAGGGGATGAGCATCAAGATCTAGGGGTCATAGGTCCGCCGATTCTAGTATCCCAGTTTGCGACAGGTGTGGCCGGAGACACATGGGTCAGTGTTTGGCAAGTACAAGTGCTTGCTTCGGGTGTGGGAAGCCCGGATATATTCTCAAAGATTCCCGAGCAGCTAGACAGGGCCATGATAGGGGCCGAGGCCTAGATTCCAGTTCAGTAGCTCCACCAGCATGCCAAGCCCAGTAGGGGACATCTACTAGCACAGGGGGCGGTCAGTGCCAAAACAGATTCTATGCCTTAGTATCCCGCCAGGAGAAGGAGGTCTCCCCGGATATAGTCACTGGTATGTTATGATTTTTCCATTTTGATGTNTTCCATTTTGATGTATATTCTTTGTTAGATCCAGGGGCTACTTTATCTTTTGTGATGCCTTATGCGTCTAGTAGTTTCGGAGTCAGTCCCGAAACCTTGTCAGAACCCTTCTCAGTCTCTACTCCAGTAGGTGATTCAGTTGTAGCTAGACGGTGTATAGATGTTTCCATTCACAGTCCTTCAAAAAGTCATCTCAGCTAATCTAGTAGAGTTAGCCATGAACGATTTTGATGTTATCCTCAGCATGGATTGGCTATTTTCATGTTATGCCTCAGTTAATTGTACAACTTGGGTAGTAGATTTTAGATTTCCAAGTGAGCCAGTCTTAGAATGGAAGGGCAGTTCAGTCGTGCCTGTAGGTCATTTCATTTCCTGCTTTAAGGCCAGAAAGATGATTTATAAAGATTGTGTATACCATCTAGTTAGGGTTAAGGATGCCACGTTCGAGACCCTGACTATACAATTAGTCCCAGTAGTATGTGAGTATCCAGAAGTGTTCCCAGATGATCTACCGGGAATCCCTCCCGAGCGGGAGATTGATTTTGGTATCGACTTTCTTCCCCATACGCAGCCTATATCTATTCCTCCTTACAGAATGGCTCCTGTCGATTTGAAGGATTTGAAGTAGTTGAAGGACCTTTTAGATAAGGGGTTCATCAGACCGACCAAATCCCCATGGGATGCACCAATTCTCTTTGACTGAAAGAAAGATGGTTCTCTTCGTATGTGTATTGACTATTGGCAATTGAACAAGGTCACCATCACGAACAAGTATCCTTTTCCCAGGATTGATGATTTATTTAACCACTTCAGGGTGTTATGTGCTTTCTGAAGATAGATCTCAAGTCCAGATACCATCAGCTCAGGGTTCGGGAGAGTGACATCCCGAAGGCAGCCTTCAAGACTCGGTATGGTCATTATGAGTTTTTAGTTATATCGTTTGGACTAACGAATGGTCCTACAACTTTTATGGATTTGATGAACAGGGTGTTCAAGCCATACTTGGATATGTTCATGATCGTGTTTATTGATGATATCTTGATATACTCTCGAAGCGGGGAGGAGCATGCCGCCCATTTGAGAGTAGTACTACAAACTCTCAAGGATCACCAATTATATGCTAAATTTAGCATGTGTGAGTTTTAGTTGAACTCATTGGCATTTTTGGGTCATGTTGTGTGAAGTGACGGCATAAAGGTGGATTCTCAAAAAATAGAAGTGGTGCAGAATTAGCCTAGACCGGTGAATCATTCAAACATCAGGAGTTTCTTGGTTTTAGTCGGGTACTATCAGAGATTTGTTGAGGGTTTTTCATCTATTGTAGCTCCATTGACCAAATTGAACCAAAAGAAAGTGAATTTCCAATGGTCGGAGGCTTGTGAGAGGAAGTTTCAGGAGTTGAAGACCCGACTCACCTCAGCACCAGTGTTAACCCTACCGGAGGGTACTGATGGGTTTATGGTGTATTGAGATGCTTCTAGAATCGGCCTTGGTTGTGTATTGATGCAGCACGACAAGGTTATCGCATATGCTTCTAGGCAGCTAAAGGTGCATGAAGTAATTACCCAATCCATAATTTTGAATTGGCGGCAGTGGTATTTGCCTTGAAGATATGGAGACACTATTTGTACGGGCTCCATGTAGATGTGTTTACGTACCACAAGAGCCTACGATATGTGTTTACCCAGAAGGACCTAAATCTGTGGCAAAAGAGGTGGTTTGAACTACTCAAGGATTATGATATGAGTATCCTTTACCATCCAGGTAAGGCCAATGTAGTAGTAGATGCACTTAGTAGACTCTCTATGGAGAGTGTATTCCATGTGGATGAGGGGAAGAAGAAGCTGGTGAAGGATGTGCATCAGCTTGCAAGGTTGGGAGTTTGTTTGGTTCACTCAGCTGATGGTGGTGTTATAGTTCAGAATGGGTCAGAATCATTCTTGGTGGCTGATGTAAGAGCTAGACAAGACGAGGAACCTATTTTTGTAAAGTTAAAGGAAGTCGTTCAGAATCAGAAGGTAGAGGTCTTCTCCAAAAGTGGAGATGGTGTGCTTCAATATCAGGGTCGCTTGTGTGCCACGGACGTTAATGATTTGAGAAATCGGATGTTGCATGAGGCTTACAGTTCCAGATATTTGATACATCCAGGTGCCACCAAGATGTACCGTGTTACACCCCATAAAATGTTAACAGCTGGTAGGCATACACGTGGATTGGTGACGAGTAAGAAGAGCTTGACGTGTGTGGAGAAAGCCTCGGAAGCGGGGTCGGACGGGACCAGTGCGCATAGGGCGAGCGCGACGCTCCACCCAGCAGTGCATTGGCCAGCGCGGGGCGCCAGGCCTGCTGCCTCAATGGGAGGCGCGGCGCGCCAGGGTGGTAGCTTCAATAGGAGGCACGAGGCACACCCCTTCCCACTGCCTCAATAACTATATAAAGTCCCTCTTTTCAATGATAGTTCATTTCAAATAATCACATTCGGCCAGAGAGGGGAAAACAAAGATTTCAACCGTTTTTCGTCCGATTACACTACCAAATGCCCTCCAAATTCAAATTAACTCTGGGTATCGAAGTTTGAGCTTGCAGGGAACATTACTTCGAAGTTATTTTCATGAAATTCACCAAGTGAATCGTAATCCCACCGAGCCAAAGTTTCCTGAATTGCTTCAAACTGATTTCTATACGATCACAGGCTTCAAGTAAGCATTTCTCCCTTCTAAAATCTCAAAAAATAATATGTCTTCGGCCATGTTTCGTTAAGTTGAAGTATAGTCAATATAGGTATTAAAAGTTATCATTTTACGTCGAATTTGGTATTGAAATTCGTCTCTTTGTCACAGTATAATGGTTACAGTTGAATAGAGCTGACGGATACAAATTGAAACTCGTCGGTTATTCAGGAAAAGACAATCGAGGTATGTAAGTCTTAACGCTCGGCAAGTATACTCGTCGTATAGTGTTACGACTTATTTCCTCAAATAGAAATGACGATTTCATATATTGTAGATAGCTTCTACCATTAGATCGTGATTAGATATGTTGTAACTAGTTGTTGTTGGTATATAGAGATTAGATACACTGGGATGAGATGCTATCAGTGGATTACGATTATATAGGTCCTGGTTAGCTGCTAGAGAATGTATATAGACTATACCATAGTATTCCTCATCAGGAAAAGAAATGATAAGTATGATACGTGCTAGAAGCGTCATAAGAACTCTCCTATTATCTGGTTCATTATTTTAATAAGATTGTATGTTTTATTGCCAGACCTAGACCTTAGAAACTCATGAGGGTTAGCGAGCTTGAGTTAGTAAGTTGAACAATGTAGGTGTAGCTAGGCGACATAATTACCAGTTTGGCGCCTGGGTTGCCAAAAAAGCACGCTGATCTTGGGCATAATTGCATGCCCAAGTGATACTTTAATACTTCATTTCTACTTGTTTAGCCACTTTTATGTGTGCATTCTCATGTTATTTGTATGTAAATGTGGATTTATACTAACCAACATGATTAGTGTTGTTTTGCAGTCTAGAAGGAATTTTTTGAAGCTAATCTACAAGTTGGTGAAGTGT
>JACEIK010000168.1:412272-429404 GCA_018107945.1 Datura stramonium | reverse complement strand
CCTGCAGTTGGGAATGTTTGGATGATAGATTGGCGCCCAGGTAGACTATGGTTTATTCAATATTACTTTAGACTTTGATTATATAAAGATATACGTGTATATGGTTGATATGCTTTCGATAGGTAGGACCATAACCTAAATACTTTATTATTTGTTAATCGAAATCGGTGAGATCCTAAGTATGAACAGATTGAAAAAGGGGTAGTGATATACCATAATGAGGAAATCCCCAGGGAGAAAGATTTTAAAATAATAATTAATCCATGTTTAAGGGTGTATGTTGAACCAAACCAACGGTGTATATATTAACTTTCGGGTATTGTCGTTAGAAATACTTTCGATGTATAAATTATAGAATCATTCTTTCTGAATTAAAATCTTATACGATTAATCATGTAGATCGTGTTTAGGAGATGCAATTAGCTGAATGATTGATAAATTATAACTATGACTTAGGTGAGTTGAAGCAGTGAATTAGGATAGTTATACTCTGCGTAATGTCTTGAATGTGCTGTGGTTGGTATCGTATTGTCTGGATTGATAATTTTGTTATCCGTATTAATGGTGGCACTATGGAAAGTTATTGAAATAAGCTTGACATGATGTTGTGTTTATTATGGTGGATATGATAGAGAACGATACCCTAGATGGGAAGAAACAAAATCGGGAATAAACTGGAATGAAGACTAGTCGCAGTTGTCACGACCCAAACAGAGACTCGGATCTAGACACAGAACCTAGAACCATAAATGGCTTCAAGTTAACCCATGGCATGAACATAAGAACTGAAGCTCAACATAAATAAAGCGTAAGACTAAATGCTGAAATAGCGAAAGTCTGAACAATAAAACTATTTAAACAATGGAAAGTCTTAAACACTGATTCCGAAGCTGAACATACAAACTATGTCTGAAAAGCTTCTACATACTGAAGAGCTGATGGGACAACACCCCCAACTAGCTCACTAGAAGTCCAAAACTAAAAATAGCAACAACATAACTAACTGAAGGTCCTCAAAAGATGAGGGCTCACCAACAACTGGCTGGACTAAACTCTGATAACTAGCTAGCGGCGAGACTGGACCTGAATGTCTGGGCCTGTATCATAAAATGATATAACATAGAGTATGCGGTCATTACTTGGAATGTACTAAGTATGCAAGGTAATTAAAATAGGATAACTAAGTAATACTAAAAAATGTACATAAATCATATCATTATAAGATTCTGAGAGTGAGGAATGGCATGCTGGTATCTAGAAAACATGAATAAACATAACTGAAATGAATGACCCAAAGTTGAGACTAATGAGCATGAGTAAAACTGATAAAATTGAACCTTGGGTTAAACCTGTTGACATCATAATATCATAGCTGGTGAACAAGCATAACTGAAATCATGAGGAACAATGAGAGACTCATCATATAACTGACATAATCATGATAGAGCTTACGTGATCCCAATTATTACACTCAAGTGGGCAGAGCCGTCCAAGGCTTTTCCAGGGCTAAGGGCGCTACCATGATATTTATATCAAGCTGAAAGCCCCTTAGGGGCAGGAAAATCTCACAAGGGAGGTTCCAATGAATCTGAATAATCCTAGGCCCGGGGTTTATTTGAACCTCTAGCCTACTCGGTGCTAGACACTACTCTCAAAAACATGCATATGTTCTCCATCATTTTTCAATGAAGATGAACCATCATTTTTCAATGAAGTCGATCATGAAATTACATACATAGGCTGAAATCTGAACATGGGAGTCTTGGCTCAAAATATAACTCAAGCTGAAAATGAGAGTCTAGACTCTAAAATCATGTGGTAAGCTGACATCATAAAATTGAATTAAATCATGAAAACATACTTAAATCATGTAGGCTTGCCCAAACTTTAATATGCTTGAAATAGACTTGATAGTAAAAAATCATGGATTCATACATAAGTAAATCATAAACATCTTTCATGGTAAACATCTCATCATGCTTGAAAACATAGATCATAATCTTAATTTTTCATGAAACTTACATAATTAGGCATAATATTGTAAAAACTAGAAATCATGAATTTTAATTCAAAATAAGTGTAAAACATGCCCATGAATCTTAAAACATTCTTTGAAACATGAAGGGAATTGACCCATAAACAATTCATAGAAAATTTCATGAAATTAGATTAAAACTCCATAAGAACATAGACTTGACTTTAGGAATTGAATTCACGAACTTTAGGAAAAATTGGAGCATGAGAGTGAATTGAATCTCTCATTCATATCCCTACATACTTGAAAAATCTGATTCAACACTCTTCCTTGAAATTCCAAGAGAATTGGAGAAGAGCTTGAAGAATTCTAGGCTAGATCTTCTTACAAATTCTCTAACCTTGCAAGCATGGGGAGGGAATAGGTTAGAATAGGCTAAACTCTCTAAAAGTCCTCCTGTCTGAGCTTAAAATGACATAGTTTAGGGCTTAGGAGCTAAGATTTTACAAAAATACCCTTAATGAAATCGTAGAAAAAACTGAACTGCCAGCTGCTACGACCCCTACAATGAGTCGTACAATCGGCCTACGAATCGTGGTAGCCTTTCGTACTGACCAAGTCCCAAAGCATCACTCCTATGAAAATTTCCACAAATCTACTACAACCCATAACTTCTACCTACGCGTTGTACCACCAACCATACAATTAATACTTGAAAAAGTCCCCAATTCTTGTTATGATCCGTACCACGAGTCGTACCCACACACCACGACTTGTAATGGGGACTCGTGGTTTTGAAGGCTAACTGTTGAACCTTTATTGTGTGTCATCCTATGAGTCGTAGGATCCTCATACGACTCATACCATCGATCATACTGAGACAAAAATGCAGGTTCTTCCTGCTGAACACTTTTAAAATTTCGAACTTAGTCTTAGGAACCTTTGGGGTATTACAGTAGTACTGCCAGCGGTACCACTACAGTGGGTATTATACTTTTGCAGCAAGACCGCTGTAACGGTAGTAATACCGTTGTAGTAGAGCCCAAACTAATGAGCAAGCCAAGTCGTAAGTCTTATAATATGCTAAAGTAACTGTTATTATTACTGTTTGGATAGAGATTTGATTTGGAATCATGCATATGATCGTACTTGTTGATATGAATATGTACCTCTTGTTGTGTGTGTTTTATTATTTGTTGTTCTATGACGTGTGTCCCAAGATTTAGGGGCAAGTTCGTATTGAATAAATATGTGACTAAGATGATGGATAATATGAAAGGAAAATCACTGATATGATGGTAAATGAGAGGCTTTTCACCAAAAGTGAGGAACTCAGGTGGACATGTTAGCATGATCAAACTCTGACTAAGGACTGGATACACGAGTGTCTTGTGCTCGAGGTAAGCATCTGGATGAGTGGTATGAGAGAGTACACAAATAGATATGGATAAAAGAACATGTATGAATAAGGGTACACAAACAAGTATGATGAAGGTCTCATATGGATGGGGGTACTATACATGGATTTCTAGAGTCCCCTGCAGATCATGACTCGAAGAGCAGACATAAGACCTTCTGCCATATGTGTATAGTGATGTGATGGAGGTGTGTGCTCAGCATATCACCGATGGTATGATTTTATGTCACGATCCGAGTCTATACCCTAGACGAGACACGGTATTTGGCGTCACAAGTAACCCCAACCCAACCCATGGTCTATTATAACACTGGAAATCTTAGTAAACATATGCGGAAGCTTTAAATAATAAAATCATTTAAGAAAAAAACTGAGTTGACAGAGTCAATACATTTAAAAGAAAGCAAAGTATACTGACGATCTGAATCAATGTCTGAAAGCCATCTACTAATGATGAGTTTCTGGGACAAGTCCCCAGCTAACTCTAAAGTCTAACTGAAAGAAAATAACTGAAAAATGAAATATTGTCATCGAAAGATGAGGACTCACCACTACTGCTGCTGATATCACTTGAAGGAATCTACTAACAGTGTTGAGGATGAGAACCTACACCTGTATCATGATACAATACATCATAGAAGGTATGTGTCAGTACTTTGAGTGTACTGAGTAAGTAAGAGATAATATAAGCATGATGAACAAGTAATGAACTACAATGACATGTAACGACCAACTGAAATACTGAAAACTGAACAATTGAAAAATAACTGAGATGGTCGAGAATGACTCGAACTAATGGTCATAGACATACCCTGAACCTGAGATACTGATTTGAGTTAACTGTACTGAACTGAGAAAATCTGAAATTGTACTGAGCTGAGCTAAACTGAAACTGTACTCCAAAAATGAGAAAGAGCATGCCAATTACCTAAGGTTAGCATTGCATACTCTTAAAGATCGCCTGTTATTTTCACAGTTCAATAAGTGTGAATTCTGGTTGAAGTCGGTGACCTTCTTGGGTCATGTGGTCTTAGGAGAAAGGATACAAGTAGATCCTCATAAAATAGCAGTAGTGAAGGATTGGCCCAGACCTACCTCTCTGATAGAAATCAGGAGTTTTCTAGGCTTAGCGGGTTATTTCCGACAGTTTGTAGAAGGGTTCTCCTCCATAGCCTCTCCTCTGACCAAGTTGACTCAGAAGAAGGTGAAATTTCAGTGGTCAGATGAGTGTGAGAAGAGTTTTCAGGAGATAAAGAATCGACTCACTACCGCTCCTATTTTGACCCTGCAAGAAGGAACAAATGGGTTGGTTGTATATTGTCACGCTTCTAGAGTTGGACTTGGTTGCGTTTTGATGCAGCGGGGCAAAGTGATAGCCTATGCCTCCAGACAGCTCAAAGTACATGAGAAGAATTATCCAACTCATGACTTGGAGTTAGCAGCAGTGGTATTCGCATTAAAAATATGGAGAAACTACTTATATGGAGCTCACGTAGATGTGTTCACAGATCACAAGAGTCTTCAGTACGTGTTTAGCCAGAAGGACTTGAACCTCCGACAGAGAAGGTGGTTAGAGCTCCTAAAAGATTATGACATGAGTGTGCTGTATCCCCCGGGCAAGGCCAATGTGGTGGCTAATTCCCTAAGCAGGCGATCTATGGGAAGTGTGGCTCACTTTGAGGAAGGAAAAAGGGAGTTAGCAAAGGATGTTCATAGACTAGCTCGGTTAGGGGTGCAGCTGGTAGACTCAGCCGAAAGTGGAGTAGTAGTACAAAGCGGGTTAGGTTCATCTTTGGTAGTGGAGGTTAAGTCCAGACAAGATGAAGATGTAGTTCTACTTAAACTCAAGGAAGTGATTCTCAAAAAAGAAGTTGAGGCTTTCTCCCAAGGGGGAAATGGAGTGCTCCGTTATCAGGGAAGGTTGTGTGTGCCAAATATCTATGAGTTAAGACAGTAGATTTAAGCTGAGACACACAACTCAAGGTATTCCATTCACCCTGGTGCTACTAAAATGTACCACGACTTGAGGGACATTTACTAGTGGAACGACATGAAAAGAGATATTGCCGAATTTGTAGCTAAGTGCCCAACTGCCAGCAAGTCAAGGTGGAACATCATAGGCCAGGGGGCATGACTCAAGATATCAGTATACTCACGTGGAAGTGGGAAGAGGTAAATATAGACTTCATTATGGGTCTACCTCAGACTCGTCGGCAACATGACTCTATGTAGGTGGTAGTAGACCGGATGACTAAGTTAGCATATTTCCTCCTAGTCAAAACCATGGATTCAGCTGAGGATTATGCTAAACTTTACATTGGGGAGCTGGTCAGACTTCATGGGATGCCATTGGCTATTATTTCAGACAGGGGTACCCAGTCACCTCCCATTTCTGAAATTCTATTCAGAAGGGACTTGGTACTCAAGTCAAGCTCAGTACAACTTTTCACCCACAGACAGATGGACAAGCTAAGCGTACTATTGAGACTCTAGAGGATATGCTAAGAGTGTGCGCGATCGATTTTAAAGGTAATTGGGATGACCATCTGCCTCTTATCAAATTTGCATACGACAACAACTTCCATTCCAGCATTCAGATGGACCTATTTGAGGCATTTTATGATAGGAGGTGTAGATCTCCTATAGGTTGGATTGAAGTAGGTGAAGATACCTTGATACGGCTAGACTCAGTTCATGAGGTGATGCAGAAAATTTAGCTTATCCGTGAAAGATTGAAAACAGCCCAGAGCTGTTAGAAATCCTATGCCAATGTGCGTAGAAGAGAGATGGAGTTCTTAGTTGATGACTGGGTATACCTGAAAATTTCTCCCATGAAAGGGGTGATGAGGTTTGGGAAGAAGGGGAAACTCAGTCCTAGGTATGTGGGACCCTATAGAATTTGAGGCATATCAACAAGGTAGCCTATGAGCTAGAGTTACCTTCAGAACTAGCAGCTGTACATCTAGTTTTCCATGTATCACTTTTGAAAAAGTGTATCGATGATCCAACCTCTGTGGTGCCATTGGATAGTGTGGCAATTAAGGATAGCCTCACCTATAAGGAGGTACCAGTCTAGATCTTTGACCGTCAGGTTCCGAGATTGAGGAATAAGGAAAGAGCTTCAGTCAAGGTTCTATGGAGGAATCAACAAGTTGAAGGAGCTACGTGGGAGGCTGAAGCAGATATGAGAGCCAAATACCCACACTTGTTCTCTACCGACTCTGTTGCAGTTTGATATATGAATTTTGTTTTAGGACTTGAACTAGTTGTTGAATTTAGTTCATGTATCTAAATTTCTTTCTGACTTTGGTTGTGTTATGAAAAATAAAATTCAGTTTAGTTATATTCTTTGAAATGGAGATAGTCATTTCGGTCGTTCTAAAGTTGAATGAGCAGTATTTGAATGCTTTGATTGTTATTTTCTGGTTGCTATGAGTTTTCTAACATTCAAGGATGAATGTTTCCAAGGGGGAGATATTGTAATGCCACGAAAGCTCAAAATCGACATCTGGGACTTAATTCAGAAAATCTAGAAAACTGCAGAAAAGTTGCAGAACGACCAACCTGACGGGTCGTTAAGTGACCCAACGACTCGTCATGTCAACCGTGAGAAGGATTCCTAGATGATGAGTTAGTGGTTCCCAACGGACGACCCCACGAGTCGTTGTCAAGCCACACGACCCGTTGAGTCACCCGTTGTTAAGCCGGAGTTCAGAAATTTGAGAAATAGACAGTGTAATTGACAGAAGGCCACCACGAGTTGTCATCAGCAGCAATGACTCATCAGGTCCTTCGTTCCCAGTCTTTTCTATCCTTCTTACTAGTGTACCTAACGGATGACACGATGAGTCATTCATAGTCATGAGGACTCGTCATGTGTCCATTAGGGATTACTACAGTATTTCCAGTGAACTTGACGAGAGGATCCAACGACTTGTTGGACCTGGTAACGAGTCATTAGGTTGCCCGTTAGGAGCACCTGACAGTTTTTCCCAGTGAATTTCTGGGGACTATTTAGTACATTCCTATTCTCCAAAGCAATAAACCATGTCATTTTAGCATCAGTTTCAGACGCTTTAGTGGGGGTAATGGGTTCTTTTCCTCATTCCCCACTCAAATTTCCCAGAAACAGAACGTAGAGTTCCTCTCAGAGCAGTTCAGAGCTTCAAACTAAGGCAGATCCTTCTTCTTCAATTCTCCAACAATTTCTCCAGTCTTCTTCATCAGGTATGTGGGGTTTTAGCAAGGGTATTGTCCTTCCCTTGTGCCCCAAGATCCTCCTCAGTTTCTTCTAGTAATTCTAAGCCCTGAGTTTTCGAGTATGAGAAATCTTCATGTTTATTTTCATTAATTTCACTTAGAATGGTGTCATATTTATTGTTGATATAATCTTCATCAGTTCCCCATCAGTTTGCCAGTATTATTACAAAAGTGAATATGAGCCCTAATCTTTGAGTAAAGGTTCTGCTCATTAAAATTTTCTTTTGTGAAGGAAGAATGATTTGCGATGAATTCTTTGATATTTCTTGCTATTCCCATGTATTAATAAATATCCCATGAATGAGAATGATTTTTGCACTGTTGGATGAAACTCCCAAATTCATGAAATTTTCCCTTTAGTGTGAGTTTGTTCATGTTGTCGGCATGAATGATCTCTCTATTAGGTTCTTAGAAATTCTATTAGTTTGAATACAGAACTCTCTCAGTCTAGTCGTATTCAGAACCATATTAGTCTAGTTTCAGTCAGATTTTAGCAACCTCAGTGTTGTCCTGAAAATGTCAACTGATCAGTTTGACTCCAGTTTATCTTTTGAGGTATCAGTGG
Source organism: Datura stramonium (assembly GCA_018107945.1). NCBI lineage: Eukaryota > Viridiplantae > Streptophyta > Magnoliopsida > Solanales > Solanaceae > Datura > Datura stramonium. The sequence continues at coordinate 421,187 of JACEIK010000168.1, read as the reverse complement.
TGCCTCCTAGTTTTTCAAACTCAAATTCAGATTTCAGATATCTGGTCCATTAGGCGGTCATGACACTCAGTTATAGCTCTAACCAACCCTAGGACCCCAATTCAGTTATTAGTTTTTCTGTAGACGGTTACGACGCTTTTAGATAAGCAGCTCTAATCGGTCTTAGAAGCCAGTTTCAAAATTTGGTCTGATAAGGCTCTCAGGGTACATGCACTCACTCATCCCTGACTAGTCATGGATCCAAGTTTCGAGCTATTAACATAGTAGTTCAGTTTAGGTTTTCAAGTGGGAGTAGGACTTATCACCGAGAGGGCCGGGGTTCCAGCGCATCCAAGTTCCCGGAACTACGTTGCCAATGTAGGTTACAGTAATACTCGACCTGATTGGTCCCAGATATATTTTGTGATCACCCAGTACATGCCTTTATACCCTGGCAACGTATATTGGGTCCTACTGGTGGGGTGTATGCATCAGACTCCACGTCTAGCTCATGTGGTTAAATGTTGGTTAGAGACTCTCCCACTAGTCAGTCTAGTCTAGTATCAGATTAAGCAGCTCAGTTCAGTACAGTATCCCAGATTCAGTGTTTCAGACTTAGGGCATGTCCATGACCATCAGACAGGGTCGTCTTTACCATTTCAGATTATATCAGTAGTTCAATTCAGTTTATTTGTTGGTTATGGCATGTCATTTAACTTCAAAATTTATTTTCAATATGCCTTTTCCCACATACTTAGTACATTAAAAGTACTAATGCATGCTTTTCATGCTGTATCGTTTCATGATACATCTGCAGGTTTTCAGGTCCATCTCAGATAGTTACTTCAGTTTTAGAGCATTCCACTTCAGCAGATTAGAGTGTGAGTCCTCATTATTCGAGGGACTTGTTTATTTATTTCATTTAGTTATGGTTTTGTTTATACTTGAGTTAGCTGGGGACCTGTCCCAGAAACTCCTCAGTAGTTGTCTTTCAGACCAGACTTGTCTTTCAGATTTGTATTTCAGATGTAGTACTTCTTTCTCTACCTTCAGTCTTTACATTTTCTTAATAATTAAAACATCCGTTGTGCATGTTTACTCAGAATGTTAGTGTATGATACACCAGGGGTTGACTTGGGGTCACTTGTGGCTCCAAGTACCGTGTTACGTCCAGGATGTAGGATCGGGGCGTGACATATATCCACTTGCACCCTGTGGCTTTTTCCCCTTCCGGCAGTGAGACAATGTCCCAAGTATGGTTATTATGTAAAGCTTCAATCTCCAACTTCATAGCCTATACCCATCTAGGATCCTTGACTGCCTCTGAATATTGTGTTGGTTCAACAATTGATGAGAAGGCTGACAAATATGATTTATACTTCTCAGTCAAATTGTCATAAGTAATGTACTTATTAATTCCATATGGTATGTCTTGAACTTGAAGTGATAGAAAATCTTTCATCAAAATTGATGGTTTGTTAGTTCTAGATGATCTCCTTTGAGAAGCAGTTTGATTTGATTGTGTTTGAGAGTCTACTGATTGAATTACCCCTCTTTCATGGTGAACTGTTGGTTGATTTTCAACAATTGCACCCAGTTCACTTTCCATAGTACTGATCCTTGCTTCTTCCATAGGATTGGCCACTACTTCTGTGTTATTTTGTATGGAAGTCTGTTGTCTGTTGTTGAACTGTATTGTAGTCGAGGCATCAAAGTGGACTGTGTATAAATTACTGTGTGTGAATAGTGGTTGAGGAATGACATTCTGCTTTGCAAATGGAAATATTTCTTCATTAAAGATCACATCCCTGTTCACAAAGAAAGATTTATCAGTTAAGTCATATAAATATATCCCTTTTGGACATCAGAATATCCCATAAGAGCAGATAACCTTGATCTAGGCATCAATTTATCATGCTGATTTGTTACTTTAGCATGGCATAAATACCCTAAAATTCTTAGATGACCAAGATGAGGCTGTTTGTTGCATAATTTTTTATAGGGAGACATATTCTTAAGTACTGAGCATGGCAATCTATTTATCAAATACACATCAGCCAGTATACAATAACCCCATAAAGTAATAGGTATATGTGCCTGAAATCTTATTGCTCTAGTTACTTCAGGTATGTGCCTTTGTTTCCTTTCAGCCACCCCATTTTGTTGGGTTGTGTACACACATGAAGTTTGATGTATAATACCAAGTTGTTTGAAAATTGTAGCACATACAAAGTTTATAATTCAGTACCATATCTGACCTTACTGTTTTTACTGTTTTATTAAACTGTGTTCTAATATAACTCATAAAGTATTGCAAGATTATACACACATTAGTTTTCTGCTTAAGTATACCCAAGTAAATCTTGAAAAATCATCAACTATAGTTATGAAGTATTTATTGCCATCAAAAGTATCCACCTTGTCAGGACCCCAAAGGTCTATATGAATTAGATCAAACTGACTAATGCTTTTAATATTGCTATTTTGAAAAGGTAGCCTAGTTTGCTTAGCACTGACATAGTAGACAGTTAGAAACTCTATCTCTAATGGACTGTAAAATAGTAGCCAACAAATGTTGTAAAACAGTACTAGAAGTGTGTCCTAATCTCTTACGCTAGAGAACTATGTCCAGATTGTGATTTGAAGACTCCACAAATTGTTGAACAACTCAGACAACATTTTCTCTTTGTAGTTGATCCATGAGAATGTACAGGCCTTTCTCTTCTTTACCATTCCTTCACCCTCCCAGTGAAGAGATCCTGAAAAATATAGAAGTCCGGGAAAATGGCACAAAACATTGTAATTCCTTGGTTAGTTGAGAAACAGATAACAAGTTATACTTGAATTGTGGTACATGAAACACATTATATATAGTACTATTGTTTGAAATAGAACTTGAACCTGTATGTGTAACCAGTGAAACATTTTCATTAGGTAAGTGTACCCTTTTTGGATTTACAACCTTAGTGACTGTAGTTTTATCCAACAAACTCAAATTAGAAGCCATGTAATTTGTAGCTCCTATGTCCACAATCCAATCTAGATTGTGGGATGCTAACATAGACATTATTTTTTTCCATACTTTCCACATTTGCAGATGTGGTAGGAGCATTATTGGTGCTGCTGATGTATCCTTTCTACTGTAGCATTAGAACAATTTGTTCATACTGATCTTTTGTAAAAGGCCAAGTTCTCGCAGCTTTCAATGGATTTTTGGCTTACTGTTCATTATGACCTTTAGATGTTGATTCACCCATTCCATGCTTTGCTCCACATTGGTAGGATGAATGTTTAGCATATTTGGATCTTCTTGAATAGACACATTGTATGCAGCTCCACCTCAAGGATTAAAACACTTCTTGAACTTAAAATCTAGAGGGTATCCTACTATTTTCCTGCACTGCTCCCTATTATTCCCCTTGACCTTGCACACTTCACAGTATAGATATGCATTCTTCTTGAATCTTTGATTCCCACCTGCCTTAGAATACATTCCAACCTCATAATTTCCACTTGTGGAAGGAATAGCTCCTAAAATGGCACTAGTAGCAGCTATGGATTTTTGACTCTCATCACTTATGATCATAGAGTAGGCTTGATTAATAGAGGGAAAGGGATTCATCAACAAGATTTGGCTTCTTTCTTGTGCATATGAATCATTTAGCCCCGTTAGAAACTGAAATAACTTTAGTTTCTGCAAATGCACAATAAACTCTTTGGATTTTTCACACATACAACCAGGGGCTGGTACCAATTCTTTGAACTCTTCCCACAAATTCTTAAGAATTCTATTTCAGTATATTAGAGTGTGAGCCCTCATCATTCTTGAGCCTTTTTTATTTACTTCAGTTGGATATGGTTTTGTATAGACTTAGAGTTAGCTGGGGGCCTGTCCCAGCAACTCCTCAGTAGTTGGCTTTCAGACCAGACTTGTCTTTTAGAATTGTAGTTCTAATGTATTATTTCTTTCTCTACTTTCAGTCTTTACATTTTTTTAAATTGATTAATCTATTATTTAAAAGTTCCGCATCGAGTAGAGTTCTTTTCATGGGTGTGAAGGCTATGAGATGTTATTAGGAAAATTCCCCTTTCGTTAAAGCTCTTTATCGTGCGTTAAAGTCCAATTCCAAAGGCGTATTTCTAAATCGTGTCCTATTTCCTTTCAGTGAACAATGCCTCTTTGGCGTGAAAATGGACGAAGAGCCGGAAACGCCAACAGACCCACTCCACTAGCTCCGACAGTTCCTCAGGACGACTCTGTGTCTACCACCGAAATCAAGGCGGCCATCCAATTGCTTGCTAAGATTGTCATCAATCAAGTGAACAAACAGGTGGGTTTGCAGCTGCTGCTCGGGTGCCGGATTTCACCCGAATGAACCCTCCAGACTTTCACGGAACAAAGGTGGGAGAGGACCCACAAGGTTTTGTAGATGAGATTAGAAAGATCACCCTGATCATGGGTGTCAGTTCCTCCGAGAGTGCGAACCTGGCTGCCTACCAACTAAAAGGGGTAGTATTAGGTTTGGTACGAGCAGTGGAAGGAGGGGAGGTCAACAGAAGAAGGACCGATTGAGTGGGAGGAGTTTCATACAAATTTTCTAGATAGGTTCTTTCCCCGGGAGCTGAGGGAGGGTAAGATGTGCTCTGGAGTTTACTAGACTATCAGAGTATGCTCCAGAGATGGTGGCCGAGCCAAGGGCTCGCATGCTAAAGTTCGTAAATGGAGTGTTTAATATGGTCCTCAAAGAGTGTAGGACGACAATGCTAATTAAGGACATGGACATTTCTATTTTAATTGTGTATGCCCAGAAAATTGAGGCAGAGAAGAGGAAAGATATAGAACGTAAGAACAAGCGGGAAGAATTGGTCATACAGATTTTGGCCACCATAGATCTGGCGATGGTAGCCGCCCACAGCAACAACAACAGCAACAACAGCAGAGGGCCCCAACACCTAGCTCAGCCAGCGCCCTAACCTTTCGGTCCCCCCAGGATCGGAGGGGTGGTTCTTCTAGCACTTAGTCTCAGACCCACAGTGCAAGAAACAAGTATCCAACTTGTCCCAAGTGTGGTAGGAATCACCCAGGAGAATGCCTTCAGGGACGAGAGGGCTGCTTTGGGTGTGGANGGGAGTGCCCATCAGCAGGGTGGGGGAGATCACAATCCACTACTTCATCAGCTCCAGCAGGGCAACCCATCAGGTACAGATGGCGGTCAATGCTAGAATCATTTTTATGCTCTCTCTTCTCGTCATGATCAGGAAAGCTCACCTGACATAGTTACTAGTATGTTACGTCTCTTTCACCTAGACATGTATGCCCTCCTAGATCCAGGAGCTACTCTTTCGTTTGTAACTCCATATGTAGCAGTTTAGCTTCAGCATCAGTCTAGAGGTCCTATCAAAACCCTTCTCAGTTTCCATTGCAGTTGGCGAGTCAATTAGAGCCAGCCGGGTGTATAGAAGTTGTCCAATCTCAATCTTGAATAAAATCATTCAAGATGATCTTGTAGAGCTAGACATGGTCGACTTCGACCTTATTATAGGAATGGATTGGTTACACTCCTACTATGCTTCAGTTGACTGCAGGACTAGAGTTGTCAAGTTTCAGTTTCCAGATGAGCCCGTATTAGAATGGTTGGGCAACAGTTCAGCGCCTACGGGTAGGTTTATTTCCTTCATTAAGGCCAAGAAACTCATTTCCAAGGGATGTTTATATCATTTGGTTTGCGTCAAAGCTTCCAACTCTGAGACCCCAAACATTCAGTCAGTTCCAGTTGTCAGCGAGTTCCCAGATGTATTCCCTGAAGATCTTACTGGAGTTCCCCCTGAACGAGAAATAGACTTCGGAATAGATCTCCTTCTAAACACTCAGCCCATCTCCATCCCTCCTTACAGAATGGCTCCAGCTGAGCTTAAAGAGCTGAAGGAGTAGTTAAAGGACCTTCTTGATAAGGGTTTCATCAGACCCATCATCTCTCCTTGGGGTGCTCTAGTACTATTCGTGCGTAAAAAGGACGGTACCCTCAGAATGTGCATAGATTACCGTCAACTGAATAAGGTCACAGTTAAGAACAGGTACCTTTTGCCCAGAATTTATGATTTATTCGACCAACTTTAGGGAGCCAGTTGCTTTTCCAAGATTGACCTCAGGTCAGGGTACCATCAGTTAAGGGTTAGAGAGAGTGATATACCGAAAATAGAATTCAGAACTCGATATGGTCACTACAAGTTTGTGGTGATGTCCTTTGGATTTACAAATGCCCCAGAAGCTTTCATGGACCTAATGAATAGAGTTTTCAAGTTGTACCTAGATATGTTCGTCATTGTATTTGTTGACGACATTCTGGTGTACTCTAGAAATAAGGAAGAGCATGCCAATCACCTAAGGTTAGCAATACAGACCTGGTTGAAGTTTGTGTCATTCTTGGGTCATGTAGTAACAGGCTAAGGGAAACAAGTAGATCCTCATAAAATTTCAGCAATAAAGAATTGGCCCAGACCTACCTCTCCTACCAAGATCAGGAGTTTCTTGGGCTTAGCAGGCTATTACCGATGGTTTGTTGAAGGTTTCTCCTCCATAGCATCCCCTCTGACCAAGTTAACCCAGAAGAAGGTAAAATTTCAGTGGTTGGATGATTGTGAGAAGAGTTTTCAGGAGTTGAAGACTCGACTCACTACCGCTCCAATTTTGACCCTTCAAGAAGGAACAGATGGGTTTGTAGTATATTGTGACGCCTCCAGAGTTAGACTTGGTTGCGTTCTGATGCAACGGGGCAAAGTGATAGCCTATGCCTCTAGGCAACTCAAAGTTCATGAGAAGAATTATCCAACTCATTACTTGGAGTTGGCAGCAGTGGTATTCGCGTTAAAAATATGGAGACACTATATGTATGGGGCTCACATGGATGTGTTCACAGATCACAAGAGCCTTCAGTATATGTTCAGTTAGAAGGACCTAAACCTGCGCCAGAGACGTTTGTTGGAGCTGCTAAAGGATTATGACATGAGTGTGTTTTATCACCCGAGTAAAGCCAATGTAGTGGCTGATGCCCTAAGAAGAATGTCTATGGGTAGAGTAACTCATGTGGGAGAAGGTAAAAAGGAATTAGTGAGAGATGTTAACAGATTAGCCCGGTTAGGGGTGCAGTTGATAGACTCAGCCAAAGGCTGAGTAGTTGTGCAAAACAAGTTAGATTCATCTTTGGTAGTTGAAGTTAAGTCCAGACAAGATGAAGATCCATTTCTTTTTAAACTCAAGGAAGTGATTCTCAGAAAAGAGGTTGAGGCTTTCTCCCAAGGAGGAGATGGAGTGCTCCATTACCAGGGAAGGTTATGTGTGCCAGATGTTGGTGAGTTGAGATAGCAGATTTTGGCTGAGGCATACAACTCAAGGTATTCCATTCACTATGGTGCTACTAAAATGTACCGTGACTTGAGGGACATTTACTGGTGGAACAACATGAAAAGAGACATTGCCGAATTCGTAGCTAAATGCCCGAACTGCCAGCAAGTCAAGGTGGAACATCAAAGGCCAGGGGGCATGCCTCAAGATATCAGTATACCCAAGTGGAAGTGGGAAGAGGTAAATATGGACTTTATTACAGGTCTGCCGCGGACTTGCCGGCAGCATGACTCAATCAGAGTGGTAGTAGATCGGATGACCAAGTCAGCCCACTTTCTTCCAGTCAAAACCACAGATTCAGCCGAGGACTATGCCAAACTTTATATTCGAGAGTTCGTCAGACTTCATGGGGTACCCTTGTCCATCATTTCAGATAGGGGAGCCTAGTTCAACTCCCATTTCTGGAAGTCTTTTCAGAAGGGACTTGGCACTCAGGTCAAACCCAGTATCGCTTTTCATCCGCAAACCGATGGACAACCTGAGAAGACCATACAAACCTTGGAGGATATGCTAAGAGCGTGCGTGATTGATTTTAAGGGTAATTGGGATGATCATTTGCCTCTTATCAAATTTGCGTACAACAACAGCTACCATTCCAGCATTCAGATGGCCCCGTTTGAGGCATTGTATGGTAGGAGGTGTAGATCTCTTATAGGTTGGTTTGAAGTCGGTGAAGCTACTTTGATTGGGCCAGACTCGGTTCATGAGGAAATGCAGAAAGTTTAGCTCATCCAAAAGAGATAGAAAACAACCTAGTACCGTTAGAAATCCTATGCCGATGTGTGAAGAAGAGAGGTGGAGTTTTCAGTTGATGATTGAGTATACCTGAAAATTTCAGCCATGAAAAGGGTGATGAGGTTTGGAAAGAAGGGGAAAAATAGCTCGGATATTGTTATTTTTCTGGTTGCTATGAGTTTTCTAACATTCGAGGATGAATGTTTCCAAGGGGGAGATATTGTAATGCCCCAGAAGCTAGAAATCAATATCCGAGACATAAATCAGAAAATCTAGAAAACTGTAGAAAAGTTGCAAAACGACCAATCTAACGAGTCATTAAGGGACCCAACGACTCGTTAGGTCAACCGTGTAAAAGATGCCAAGAATATGCACCAGTATTCCTAACGGACGACACTACGAGTCGTTAGTAGGCCCTACGACTCGTTAATTCACTCTTTGCCAAGTCGGAGTTCAGAAATTTGAGGAATTTACAATGTACTTGACGGAAGGTCACCATAAGTCGTCATCAGCAGTAACAACTCATCAGGTCCTTCGTTTCCAGTCCCTTCTAGCTTTCGTACCAGTGTACCTAACTGAAAAAACGACAAGTCATTTCTAGTCATGACGACTCGTCATGTGCCCATCAGGAGTCAATAGATTTATTTTCTAGTGAACTTGACGGAAGGACTCTGTTCACTCCCAATCGCACGCAAGTGCACGTGGTCGTACAAGTAATAAAGTGGCTTTATTTCAAGCCAGGTATCGAACCCACAAGGACTGTAATGAAGGAGTAATTTTTCTCTAAGTGTTTAGTATA
>JACEIK010000168.1:356919-372651 GCA_018107945.1 Datura stramonium | reverse complement strand
GTAGCAGAATTGTACCCTATTAAGCACTTTGTAGGACAAAGCATGGTTTTTTGTTGTTAATTAGTTTCTTGCTACGTCCAAGCATTTATATCTTCCTTTCCTGAGATGTCCTGAAAGTGTGTCAACTTTTGCAAATCAAAAGAAAAGGGAAAAGATTGTCACCTTTCTGGAATTACATCTTCTTGCACATACTTTTCTATTGTATTTTAGTTCCTTCTGACCCAGAAAGTGTCAAAATTGCTAACCTTGTCCTGGTTTATTGACCCAGTTTCATTTGAATGCAAAACTATCCAACTTATTGTGATACTTGTCTCGGACACCTACAAGGAATCAAGCAGAGTATTTTACTGATTCGTTTCTACTGTTTATCTTGAATTTTAACGCTGTCGTCTATTTTATTTATCAATGACAAGGAATGACGAACTTATCAGTTTAAACATTGTTAGTTCATCTACCCTTGCTTATGCATCAGATTTTGTTTGTGTTCAGGTATGTATCTGCTGTCCTTCCTAGCGGGACTGAAGAACTTAGAGGGGATGAAGTTGATACAATAATCAAATTTAAAAATGCATTGGGAATTGATGATCCAGATGCTGCAGATATGCATATGGAGGTAACTTGAAGTATTCATCTGATTCTATACCTCAGAATTATAAAACTTCAAGCTCTGGTTTGCTCAAAGTTAGAATGTTATGTTATTAAATAATTTGCCAAGTGTTAAGAAACTCTTACATGCTGATCTCAGATTGGGAGGAGAATCTTCAGGCAAAGACTTGAAACAGGAGATCGTGATGGAGATATGGAGCAGCGTCGGGTGGGTCATCTTTTCAAATAGCTTCAGTTTCCATTTTAGACTATACCGCCTTTAGTTATCAAATAACAACAAATGGAACTTGATCATTTTGACTTCTCCAGTGCAGGCATTTCAGAAGTTGATATATGTCTCAACTCTTGTATTTGGAGAAGCATCTGCTTTCCTTTTACCTTGGAAACGTGTTTTCAAGGTTACTGATGCGCAGGTAGTGGATAATTTGATGCATCTCCTTTGGCCCCTTCCCTCTGTCCCTTCTTCATGGAATATTCAGATTGTGCAGTGGCCTACTGCTTGTGTGGTTTTAGCATTTCTGTATTTTGATTGAGGTTTCTGTCGTTCCTCCTTTTCTCTGTCCCCTTCATTTATGTAATTTTGGATTTCTACATAGTGTGACTCCATACTTCCATTTACCTATTTAAACATTTTTGTCATTAGGTTGAGGTTGCTATCAGGGACAATGCGCAACGGTTGTATGCCTCCAAGCTAAAGTCTGTTGGGCGAGGTAACTTTGGTCTATTGATAAGGCAATTTACTTTCTTCTAATGTTAATCAATTCAGAGAAATTTTCTTAACATGTTTTCTTTTGCATCCCTGAATAAAACTAATACTTTTCCATAAACTTTCAAACTGCCAATGTTCTTGGGTTTGTTTTCTCAAATTTTCATTCTCTATTGTGGTGATTTTAATAAATCAGTGTATGTTCTTAAGTACAGCTCTTTTGTGGTATGTGATGCTTAATCCTGAATAAAGATGAATCTCCCCCGAGGCTCCATATGTGGCATGGGTTTGGGAGGTTCCACTCATGCACTGTAGACTTTCTTTTAAGTCTTTCTGTCACTTCAAATTTCTTTGCGTTTAGTGATATATCCTGTTGGTTTATGGGTTTTGAGGTCTTCTGATGATAGCTCTTGAATCTGTACATCTCGTTGTTGTTTGGAGTAGAGTGGGTCTTTGTATGAATTCCACCAATCTTATATGGAAAATGCCAATTCTTTCATTATTTTCACGAACTCCACTCTTAGTAGCTAATATACCTTGAAATTCTACATTATGGTGGTGTCAGGTGGATTTCACTTGTTTTTTCATGATTTAATTCCTCCACTGCACTTCAGAAGTTTTGCATGGTTGATTAACTACGTGACATGTTCTACAGATATTGATGTGAACCAGCTGGTCAGTTTGAGAGAAGCACAGCTTGCATATCGACTGTCGGATGAGGTAGTGCCTAAAAAATGATCATAATTCTACTTCATATTCCTGTAAAGCTTTGCTCCTAGAAAAAGGAGATAAGATTGCTGTGAATTTGTTGAGATAAGATTGCTGTGAATTTGTTTCACAATATTCATGATTGAATTTACTTTTTCCATCTATTCTGTCATCAAATATATGCACAAGCATGACCATTTCTTTCTGTTTGCAGCTTGCAGATGAGATGTTTAAGGAGCATGCAAGAAAGCTTGTTGAGGAAAACATATCAATTGCTGTTGGCATTTTGAAGTCAAGGACAAGAGCAACGTAAGGTCTTTAAGTATATTTAACCTCTTAAAAACGGAACTTTGAGGCATAGCAGCAACTTTAATTTTACTGGGTAAATTTTTTACTAAGCAATTCTAGCTAATAGAAACGGGATAACTCCTATAATTTCTAGCGCAGCATAATTTTCCATCCTCTTTGCTTGTATCATTTGTTTAATGCAAAATGATTGGGGCCGTTCAGCAGGGAACCGGCACATGTCATCAAGGAACTTGATAAGATATTGTCATATAATAATTTGCTAATCTCACTGAAGAACCATGCTGATGCTAGTCGCTTTGCTCCTGGTGTTGGGCCAGTTTCCTTAGTAGGTATGTATGTTGAGGATCTTTTCTGACTCTTCTTATAGAACTTGTTTTAAGAAGTTGCTGGTTTCTATCAAGTCTTAAGTGAAATCCTTTCATGGAGCTCTTTTCTTTCAGCCGTTTGTTATTTGTATCTCAGTTAGCTGGAGTTAAGCTTCCGTTTTCCTTATTCTTTTTCTTCCTGTTCCTTCAGGAGGAGAGTATGATGGTGATAGGAAGATGGATGACCTAAAACTTCTCTACAGAACATATCTTACAGATTCTTTGTCAAGTGGTCGGATGGAAGAAGGCAAGGTAGGCAGTTAAATTTCTCTCTCCCTCATTCCTTCTGCTTTGTAGGGTTTTTGGAATTATCATTCTACTTGTCTGCCATTTTGGCAGGAATATTTGAATTTCTCTCTGCTTTTCTTTCATGCATTTATCGGACTAAGTTATGTTAAACATATATATGAATGGACAATAAGTTAAAGGCACATACTTCTCTCTTATCCAGTTTCAATATATTACTTCTGGTATGGGTAGAAAAATAATGGAGATACTAGTGTATTTGTTTTTCCAATGGAGAATGGCTTTTCCCCTCCCCCTTGTGTCTATAACTGGACACGAGCAAACACATATTCTTCTCTTTTCTAGCTTTCATGTGGTTGAAAATGCTGATATGGAAAGACAGAAATTGAAGAATACAAATATGTATGTATAGTCAAGACTAATAGCTATAGGCATAAAGAACTAATATAAGGACAAAGAAATTGAAAAAATTAAGATAAAGTGAAATATTAATTGTTTAGTATCGCCTCTTCAGAATTACGCTCATTTGCTAGGAAAAGTATCCTTGGAGCTTTGATGACGATATTGAAGCACATGTAAAGCGAGGCAAAGTGCAACATGTTTTGTGTCACGCTCTTTTTGCGCCTCGCTTCGGGGGTTAAGCATGTTTTAAACGCGCTTTTGATAACACTACTTAGAACCTTGATGATGACACTGAAGTGCACATTAAACGAGGTGAAGTGCTCATCACGTTTTAAGCCTCGTTTCAAGCCTTAAGCGCGCCTTTGACAACACTGATCCAACCCGGATATGATTCTTAATGAAGCACGTGAGAGGCCACATGACTTCATTAAACCACAAGAACAAATCGACCCTTCTTTCTAGGTTGAGAAATTGCCTCAGATTTTTGAGACTTGCACAACATGAGAGTCTAAGTCTTGTCCAACGCCCAATGCTCTCACTCCCATAGTTTATCCTAGACAGACAATTACAGCACATTTGGTCCGGGTGGAGAGAAAAAAAAACGAATTGAACTTAAAATCTTTTCTGGAGATATCCATTTTCCTGGAGAGACAGATAACAATTGCTCCTGTCATTAGCCAATAAGATCATGCTAAGTCAATCCTAACATAATTTTGACATGCAAACACCTTTTCTCCAGATGAAACAAGAATTACTACTCATGCATGTTCAAGAAGCTGAATTAGTAACCATCCAAGAATCTCAAACTTCACTAGAATCCAAGATATAAAAGTTGAGGCCTCAAATTGGGTTCACTCAAAGCACTTTGGAATTGAGCAACACATATGATGCAACCTTTGTGGGTGTTGAGAAGGAGTCTCTAGCTCTTTTCACGATGCTAGATGAAAGGAAAACACATTGGGGAAACAAGGAGATCGAATCCAAGGGGAGGTTAACAAGAACAAAATTCCCAGAAGTAGAGGAATAGGCAAAAATGAGCCAAAGAATCTAGAGTCATCACTCAATGGAGAGGTTGAAAGGACAAGAATGGAGAGCTGATATCTATTGTTTTCAAGAGACATAATTGGATAAAGATGTGGAATTGTATGCCAAGCAGTCATGGGAATGCAAATGGATGAGATGTGGGTTTCTAGAAGTAGAGGGCAGTAGAGGAGGCATTATTATGCTATGGGATAGCATATTATGGATAGGAGAATTGATTGATAAAAGATCCTTTTCAATTATCTACAATTTTGTGTCATCACAACACTCTTTCAGGTGGAGCCAGCCTCACACAGGTGGAGCCTCGCAAGCTTATATGCTCCCCAAACTAGACTTGAAAGACGAGCTTGTTGGGAAGAAATTGTAGCAATTAAGGGTCTTTGTGAGGGACCATGGGCAGTATGTGGAGAAACCAACACAAAAAATTCATGGTTGACTGAAGAGGCAGTTCCAGAATTACCAAATCAATGTGATTTCTCAGAATGGATGGGTATCTTTGATCCACCTTTGATCCACCTTTTTTATGGAGTCAGATTCACCTGGTTAGAGGGGTAAATCATAACAGTGCACCTAGAATTGACAAGTTTCTTTATTCAATGGAGTGGGAGGATTCCTTTGAACATATTAGACAAATTCTGCCAAGGGTCCAATTTGATCATACTCCACTCCTATTTGAATGTGGCATCTGGAAACAACAAAAGACACTTTAAATTCGAAATTTGGTGGCTTGGGGTGGAAGGTTTACTAAGCTAATTCAACAATGGTAGTCAGGCTTTGAGGTGCATGGATGCCCAAACCACATACTCAGGTACCAAACTAAAATTGTTGAAAGGAAAACTCAAAGAGTTGAGCAAACTCAAGTTTGGTGAGCTATACAACAAGAGGAACAACCTTCTCAATGAATTGGTTGAGCTAGACCAAGCACAAGACAACAGGGAACTGAATGAAGAAGAAATGATCACAACAACTGTTTCAATTGAGTTGGAAGAACTGGCAAACAATGAAGAAGCCCGTTGGAAACAAGAATCAAGGGTCTGGTGGTTGCTGTAAGGAGACAAAAACACCAATTTTTTCACAAAGAATAACTCCCTAGAGGGTACAACACCATTGGCAAGCTGATTATTAGATGTGAAAAAGTGATAGAACATGACAACATTAAGAGACCATGGTGGATTTCTACATGAATCTATGTTCTGAAACTAAATTTTGGACGCCAACTTTTGACCAACTTTTGACTACAAAGGATGTCCCAGAATCTTTCAAGAAGAACATACATGGTTACAAAGACTTTTATGAAGCCGAAGTATTATAGATAGTTAAGCTAAGTGCATTGGACAAGGATTCGGGCGCTGATGGCCTTACAATGGGTTTCTTCAAAACATGTTGGGTACACTATTAGAAAGGAGAGGACATGATGTAGACCATTCATAATTTCCACCAAAATGAATATTTTGAGAGATCACCAAATAGTAGTAGAGCTTTTAGGGATTATATGCTTACAAGCGCAATAGGAGAAGTTTACAAAATCATTTCCAAACTTATCTCAAAGAGGCTAAAAGTTATCACTGAGAAACTTGTTAATGAACATCAGATGGCCTTCATTAAAGGAAGGCAAATTTTCGATGCAACCTTGCTAGCCAATGAGTTGGTAGATTCCAGGTCTAAACAAAAAAAAGAATTGGAATCTTATGTAAACTTGATCAAAAAAGGCTTTTGACCATGTCAACTAGTCTTTTCTTTTCAAGATTTTATGTGATACGGGGTTTAGAGAATGGATGAACTAGATATTCTTTTGCATTTCAATTGTAATATTCTCAGTACTAATTAATGGAAGTCCTGAAGGCTTCTTTCACTCAAGCGAGGGTTGAGACAAGGGACCCTCTCTCCCCTTTTCTGTTTCTACTAGTCATGGAAGGCCTCAGTCACATGCTTAAAACATCTAACTCAAACAACTAGATTAAAGGCTTTGGAACTAGGAACAACCTTGGCAATAACCTGGAAGTCACATATCTTCATAAACTCTCTAATTTTTGTTACGCTGAAGTGGCCCAAATTAGACACCTTAGAGCCATTCTTACCATCCTTGAAGCATTCTCTTGCCTATATGTAAATTGGAGTAAAGGTTGCCTATATCTAGTTAATCATGCTACTAAGTTCACCACACTAGCGGAGAACTTGGACTGCCACTCGGGCTCCCTACTTACTATGGCTGCATAGGAATGGCATTTGGTGCAAAGAGCAAATATGAGGAAATTCGGAATGAAGTCATTCAAAGATGTGATAAAAAAACTAGCAAGATGGAAAAGTCACTACTTGTCGCGGGGGGTTTAGGGGGTAGGGATTAGATGCTCCCCACTTATATGATGAATTTATTCCCTATTTCTAGAAGTGTGGAAGCAAGAATCAACAAGTTGAGAAAAGATTTACTATGGGCAACAAAGAATGAAGAAGCATCAACCTAGTTAAGTGGGAGACACTAACTCTCAACAAGAAATAAGGAGGTTTGGGCATCAAGAGCCTCAGATTTCATAATCAGAGTTTGCTCCAAAAATCGTTGTGGAGATTTAGCTTTGAAGACAACACAATCTGGAGGAAGTTCATCACTCAAAAGTATGCATTGTCAAGCCCATGAACAACAAAAGCAGTTAGATCCACCTATGGTTCCAGTGCATGAAAAACCATTAGGAACCAATGGCCAACCTTAGGAAGCAACATTTTGCCTTAAGGTTGGCAATGGATTAAAAACTGATTTTTGGGATGACACTTGAACAAAACAAAGTCCCTTGAAGAACCTTTTCCCCGAACTCTACTTTACAAGCTTACAATAACAAGCAAAGGTTAATCAGGGACGGGAGCAACAAGGATCGAACCGGAGTTTTAGGAGAGCTCTAAATGACTGGGAAATTAACAGAGTTGCAAACTTATTGCAAACTTTGAATCTTTCAAGATTACCTCAGAACTACACAAGTCAAGATAGATGTTGAATATTAAAGAAATCTACATTGTTAGTATCTGTCTGCCGGAACTTAAATCAATATCCCCACCACAGTGGTGTGGCCTTGGAAACTCAACTGGAAAGTCTAGATTCTTCCCAAGATCTCTTGCTTTGCACTTGTGGACCATGGAGAAGGGAAGGAATGCTAGATAGTTTGAAGATAAAGCTAACTTGATGCAACAGAAGTTTTAAGATGAAGTTTTAACTGTGCACATTTTAGTTTGAAGATAAAGCTAACTAGATGCAACAAAAGTTTTAAGATGAAGTTTTAACTGTGCACATTTTCTTTTGGATGGAAAGACGAACTTGCAAGTAAAGTGGAATCTATATGTAGTCTATTAGATTCCTCCAAGATTAGAATAGGATTCTCTACTAGGTTTATGCCCTACATATTCAGCACGTCTTCGATAATATATTTACCTTCCTCTTTAATTTTTTTTTAGTAGAATGACCTTTGTGCGAATGTGACATGCAATAATCTAAATACGGTTAGAGTATTCTAATGAGGAAGAATATAAGAAAGACTAGTTCTGATATGGGCTCTTGTTGTAATTATGCTAAGTTGCACACTTGCACAAGTAGGGTTGTTGGCTTCTAGTTGCATTTGGCTAGAGGAGGTCATATTTCTCGAGATGAGATCTCGAAAGAATTGAGAGTGATCCACTCTTGTAATAACATATTGTGGTAGAATGACTTGTAGAAGGGAAGAGTGGACGTCTCTTGGTTGTCAGCATCACATGCATAACATATTGTGGTAGAATGACTTGTAGAAGGGGAGAATGGAAGTCTCTTGGTTGTCAGCATTACATGTATAGCTTGTGCGTTAGCCATATGTCCCTATAACTTTTTTTTGGAGATACTATGTTGCGTGGTTTACCCGTTGTTGGTATACTTGAAATGCATGGAATGCATATTCCTCCTAAAGGGCTTTAATGATGTAAATACATAGAATGCAGTATTCCTCCCAATGGGCTTTAATGATGTAGTCGTTTGGTCCTTTTCTTTTGTTTACATCTGGATTGTTCCTTTTCTTTCCAAACTTTTGAATCTTGTGGTCCTAAACTAAAGGGGTGTATAACATAGCAAAAATTCCCTTTGAATTTTGTGTTCTTAAACATGCCATATCATTCCTAAAAGGGAGTGTTATTAAGGATACAACAGTAATATTGAACTTAGAACTTTCTAAATATGGAAAGAAATTTTCTTTTTCATATAGACTAAAAAGAAAGTAAGACAGAGACATATAAATTGTTACAGAGAAAGTAATTAACTTAATTCAACCATGTGGAATCTTGGTTTCTGGGTGTAGGCTGGTATAACTACAATATCTAATAATACAATAATAGAGTTGTTTAATAGCTGCAAGCATCAGTCTGTGTTCTTCTAAGGCTCTTTGCATGCAAATCAGTCTCTGTTCTTCATTATCACATTAAGGATTACCCTTAGCTTGTTTCGTGGAATAGATTTCTTATTGATGAGATGGTTTGTGGGACCATTTGGTCTTTAGACCATCTTGTAAGACTGGAGCAATTGAATCCTCCCATGGTTTCAGGGTGTAGGCTGGTATAACTACAATATCTAATAATGCGATGATAGAGTTTATTTAATAGCTGCAAGCATCAGTCTGTGTTCTTCTAAGGTTCTTTGCATGCAAGTCAGTTTCTGTTCTTCATTATCACAATAAGGATTTCCCTTAGCTTGTTTCTTGGAACAGATTTCTTATTGATGGAATGGTTTGTGGGATCGTTTGGTCTTTAGACCAATCTTGTAAGATTGGAGCAGATTGAATCCTCCTTTGTTTAATTAATTTGCTCAATCGTTTCGTTTCCGAATGAGTGATCACTTACGTTACATGCCATGGAATCATCCAGATGCCATAGGCGTTCTCTTGCATCTTCTCTAGGCCATTTGATTTGTTGTTCTGTTTATCATTTAGTTATATGCCTCTTAACCTCAACTTTTCCTCCTCTTATAGCTTGCTGCTTTGAACCAATTGAGAAATATATTTGGTTTGGGGAGACGAGAAGCAGATACAATCACATTGGATGTCACCTCAAAGGTATACCGTAAACGACTTGCTCAAGCTGTTACCGGTGGTGAATTAGAAGCGTCCGAGAGCAAAGCAGCCTATCTTCAAAATCTTTGTGAAGAATTATATTTTGATCCGCAAAAGGCTCTTGAGATTCATGAAGGTGACATTTGACTTTGATGTGACTCTATCTTCTAGTGTATATTGAGTGACATTTTCATGCTTAATTCTCTTATCTGGAGAGGGAAGGCATTTGGAAGTAGTCAAGTTTTTAGTCACACATGAGAGGTGCTAACAAGAACTTGTTGAGGTTATCCGTTGGAGTTTCACTTGGTTCCTCAATGCGGAACAAATACAAGTGAGGTTTTTAAGTGCAAAATAAAGACTCCAAAATTTTGTTTTCTTCTATATTCCTAAAACTTCATCCTCTAGCAGTCCTTGAAATTTGAGTTTTTTCCTTTTCAGCATAGTTGCATAGAATTGTTAGTTCCCCTCCATTTGATAAAACCATTGATTAGCTTTGCCATGAAGCTGGAGTTGAGAATAGGAGGAGAGTTATTTATAGCACCTTCAGTGTCATCAGTTAGCTTATCGGCTATAAGTAATTTAATTTTATAATTGAACATCCCAAAGCTAGTTCTGTTTATAGTGTTTTTCATTTTCTGGAGTGTTGCAAGTGAGGATGCAAAACCTTAGGATTGAGTCTAAGTTTAGAGAACGCATAAGGGCAACAACCAAATAGGGAATTGTTGATGTCATTCTTATTGGCATGTGAACAGC
This sequence comes from Datura stramonium, assembly GCA_018107945.1. Taxonomy (NCBI): domain Eukaryota; kingdom Viridiplantae; phylum Streptophyta; class Magnoliopsida; order Solanales; family Solanaceae; genus Datura; species Datura stramonium. The sequence continues at coordinate 362,464 of JACEIK010000168.1, read as the reverse complement.
AGTGACCGCTTATATGTATCTTTGATTCTGTGCTCCAGTTTAGTCGAGGTATTTTTACACTGAAAATGCCTTGTGCCGTCTTATGAACTGATTCTGTTTTTTTTTGGGGATCGCGTAAACATGCAACATGAACTATGTGCCTGATCATTCGTCCAGAACCTTCTAAAGATTGCAAAAATAAAAATCTTGATCATTGTACTGAAAAAGCCTCGTCTTCGCTCTTCATTTTCAGAAATCTACAGGCAAAAGCTTCAGCAGCTTGTCGCCGATGGAGAACTTAGTGATGAGGACATGAAGGCATTGGAGCGCCTGCAGGTAATGCTTTGCATTCCCAGGCAAACGGTTGAAGCTGCTCATGCAGATATCTGTGGCAGTTTATTTGAAAAGGTAACTATCACTTCCTTCTCTATAGATGTTGCGTCGTTTAGTTCAATATTAAGCTATGCAGCTGATTGGGCTCTAAAAAATGAGGCAAATGTTGCTGTGGATTAATAAAAAAGTTTGTATACAGAGTCTTTTCTCTTCTGTTAAATAGCTAAGTGGAGTTTCATATTTTGAGTGCTTGCAATTGCCTTTAAGAATATGCTTCCAACTCCATTTTTAGCTGCTATGTGTACCTCTCCTCTAGATTGTGGTAAATTACAATAACTTCCAGTACTGTTTAGAATGTCGATAAAGAGACCTGATTTGTGCTATCTTTTAATTGAGGAGATACTTGTAAGGCTTCTGTCATCCGCAAAGTTACATTTTATTCAACCGAAATCTTTATTGCATGTGCTTCATGGTGCGTGAGAATTGAATAAGTTGGTCATAAGTGTTGGGAAAAAGCAGTTAGGACCAAAGACTACTGCTTGATTGCTTGTGCCTTGCTCTCCTTCCCCATAATTTTTGTCCCACGTTGACATTCAAATGTGAACTGCCCTCTGTGAAATGCATTTCTTGTATTCATCTGTTCTGTTTTTTGAAAATAACCTTCTAATGTGGAGTTACTTTACATGTAGATTATTATTATTTTAATTTTCTTTGTAAAAGATTGTGATAATCCTAAATAGGGCTTTCTAAGAAGCAGTTTGACACTTTTAAATTTCCCTTGAATTGTTTGCTTCATTTTCAGAGAAGTGTGTGCTTCACTTCTCCTTTTCGCTTCAAGCCCCAATGGACCTTGTCACTTTTTGCTTTTAGAAACACTGTTGAACAGTAATCACATGGTAACAAGCCACTTGAGAGATTTTGTATTTTAGATTGCAAGTTATAGTTTTCAATATTAAAGTGGATTGATCCCTTTCAACTTCTTAAGATGCAGAAGGTATTGATTTAATCTGACTCCTCCCCCAATCAATATAAATATTGTTGGCAGGTGGTTAAGGAAGCAGTTGCTTCTGGAATAGATGGTTATGATGCTGAAATCAAGCAATCTGTGAGAAAGGCAGCATATGGTTTGCGGTTAACCAGGGAGGTTGCCATGACTATTGCTAGTAAGGCAGTAAGTATCAGGATGTTAATTCCGGTTTACAGGTTGTAAAAATTCTTTGATTCCACTACGAGAAATGTACCTCCATATCTTTCTAATTACATTCAATGGCTTCACAAACACAGGTCAGAAAGGTTTTCATCAGTTACATTCAAAGGGCCCGAGGAGCTGGAAGCCGCACTGAATCAGCCAAAGAACTGAAAAAGATGATAGCCTTTAATAATTTGGTCGTGACTCAATTAGTTGCGGACATCAAGGGTGAATCGTCTGATACACCACCAGAAGAGACTCAAACGGAACAGGTTCAACAAAACGATGAGGAGTATGAGGAGTGGGAGTCCTTGCAATCGCTACAGAAAGTAAAACCCAGCAAGGACAATTTGAGAAAGGAAGTCCAGACCGAGATTTCTCTCAAGGATGATCTTCCGGAAAGGGATAGAGCAGACCTTTACAAGACATACTTGCTCTTTTGTCTAACTGGGCAAGTTACTAGAGTTCCTTTTGGTGTCGAGATCACCACAAAGAAGGATGACTCTGAGTATGTTTTGTTAAGTCAACTTGGTAGCATCCTTGGGTTGACCGATAAGGAGATTGTTGAAGTGCACCGAAGTTTAGCTGAGCAGGCTTTTAGGCAACAAGCAGAGGTGATCTTAGCAGATGGACAGCTAACAAAGGCCAGAATGGAGCAGCTCAATGAGTTGCAGAAGAATGTTGGCTTGCCACCACAATATGCTCAGAATATAATAAAGAGCATCACAACAACAAAACTGGCGGCAGCCCTTGAAACTGCTGTTGGTCAGGGAAGGCTGAGCATCAAGGAGATCAGAGAATTGAAAGAGGCTTCAATAGACATAAACACCATGATATCCGAAAGTTTACGTGAGAATCTTTTCAAAAAGACTGTGGATGATATCTTCTCATCTGGTACTGGAGAGTTTGATGAAGCAGAGGTATATGAGAATATCCCAAAAGATCTTAATATAAATGCTGAGAAGGCCAAAAAAATTGTTCATGGCCTAGCTCGTAGCAGATTATCAAACTCACTTATTCAGGCCGTGTCACTTTTGAGGCAGAGAAATCATAAAGCATTGGTATGAATTTTCCATCTTAAGATGGCTGTTGGTTTTTACTTGAATCATGGTTTGTTGCAGTTTTAATGCTTCTTCTGTGTGTTTTTGTAGGTTTCTTCTCTCAATGATTTATTAGCTTGTGACAAGGCCGTTCCTGCAACCCCATTATCTTGGGAGGTACCCGAAGAACTGGCTGATCTTTTCATCATATATGTAAAGAGTGATCCCCCACCAGAAAAGTTGTCCAGGTTACAATATCTGTTAGATATAAGTGATTCAACAGCAGAAACATTGATAGCTGCCAAGGATAGAGCACTACCAAATGGGGCAGGTGAAGAGGAGTTTGTATTTTGATTCTCTTACAGCTACTGATAAAAGTTCGTCGTATATCAGAGGTTAGAGAGAGACGGCTGCAGGTATTTTTGGTTATATAGTGTAAGTGAGGTTGTATCTTTTTGCAGATGTGAGCTAGAAATCTAACATTGGTCTCATTTTCTGGTAGTTAGCAACTGAGATGCTTTTTGAGTTTCATTCATGTTGTTACAACCTTAGATTCTTGTCGGAATTTGTGGTGAGATGACGATTTCTAATAACGAAAGAAATGATTCTGTGTATATTCAGGAACTCATCAGGGTTTCAAAATTATATACAATATTACGATGCCCTCGATCGACTATGAAGATTCTTCAACGTAGGTTTAGGATTTATAGAAAATTTTGTCATTATCAACTTGTGTTTTAGAAAATATTACTGTTACGACGAGATAATATTATGATTTTAAATTTATGTTTGATTCCTCACTATTGAATTGTGCTGGAAATATGATTTATGAATTTGCCTAGGACAGGAGATTTTCATTGTTAAAGTTAAAAAAATAACACAAAGATATAAGTAATTAATACTCATTATAACGGCATTTAGTTAAAACGCTCTGATTTTTTTTCAGGATTAATTTCTCATGCTATATTTTATCTTTTTATAGCAATATTTTACCTGTAATAACAATGACATTTAATATAGCGGTACAATTTTTGTAAAACTATTTTTCTATAACAATCACATTTAAATATTGTGTAATAACATTTCATAAAAAATATATTATGTATAAATAAAATATTAAAATATTTATGGTAATAATCATTAATGGCATGCGTATAGTAAGTTTTAAGTATAAATATTTAAAAGAAAAAATATATATTTAAATGGTGTCTATCAATTCTCATCGTAGCTTCAAAGATGAAAGGTTGCTTGTGTTGGTCATTTTTATATTCATACCTTGGTTAACAAACACATTCCTTCTTTTTAATACACAAAATCATTTAAACCTTTTTTTTGCTTCATACTTTTATTTATAACAGTTAAATAAAATCTAAATGTCAAATGACAATATAAATATATAACAACATCTTATTATAGCAGCTATAAAATTTTCGTATGAACACTACCAGTATAACGAGGTTTAACTCTTTTTTTTTTAATTATTATTATTTAACTCAACCTTGGGTTGAGGTGAGATTTGGCTTGGACCCTAACTTATAAATTACATAAAGGAGAGGAACCTAACGTGCAAAAATTGAATTGGGCCTAAACAAGAATTCTCTATTACATATAACTCCACTCTAAAGTTGTTATTTGAAATGGATCATTTGTATTTTTGCTTTTATTTCCTATTAATTTTTAATTTTTATCCTTCAAATTAAAATAAAATTATGAGCATAAGTTTATATTTTTGTATCATAACATCTTATAGGCTAAGTTTTGCATCCTTAAAAAACTTATGCTTCGGTAGACATAAAGTCGATTTTAAAGAACAAAATTTAAAGATGAGCTCATTTAAACGGTTCCACCTCTCTCGTGAGTAACATATGTAATACGCGTTGGGTTACTCTCTAATAAATAAACTGTGAAAATATTATACGTTACGTTATTCTCTCGTAGTTAATGCATCTTGTTGAACGTACCTAGTCAATTGTCATGTTTGGTCGAAACTTAAAATTAACAAAGAAAAAGACAATGCTTTTCTTCAATACTTTTATTATACTATGACCCGCAATATGACAATAATGGGACCAAAAAATAGGTTTATGTAATGTTTTAGTTAAGGTTTTGGCAATGTCGAAGTGACAGGACCAAAATTAATTTGATCATTACCTATAACAAAATTAGTATACATTTTCTGTCACAATTTATGTAATACTGTTCAGCTTGCAAATGTCACTTTTAATTATGACTTTTTTTTGTAATAAAAATATTTGCGGTCGCTATTTTTTAGATGCATTTCGAATAAATCCCACTTCACTATAATAGCCCGCAAATCACACATAAAATGTAAACTATACTAGGTAAATCTCGTGTGATGAGTTTGATCGAGAAACACATGCGGATAGTATCGAACTCAAAAATCCCCCGTTTGGGAGATCCCTGCTCAATTCCATTTTTCATTTAGAAACTGGGAAACCTGCATTCGCTACCTTTCATATGCATTCTACGTATCGTAAATTTGAATATGAAATTTTTAAATTTTTAAAAATAAAATTTACATATTCAAAAATTACATCAAAATTAATTATAAGTCATCACAGTTAATATTATAAAATATTTTAACGACATACAAAAGAATTATATAAAATAAATTTAATTAACTCTCGAAATTCAAACCGTGACAACACAGACAGAGTGAGTATTTATGCGAGTGATATATCCACATAGTTTGAAATATTGACAACTTGTTGTAGCCATTAATGAATCAATTACTTGGCCTTGTTGGTTAATTGTAGTCCATTGAAGTATTCTATACCTGACCACAAAACAAATGTTATTATTTTCTCTTTTAACTGTAGCAAATCAGTATAATATATGAACAAATTTCTTCTTTCTTTTTTTTTTTTTAAACAAAAAAAAATTGTGTCTGCAAATTCTTTTTTATCATATAAATTAAACATTGAAATGGGGCCTAAAAACGTAAGAAACAGTTGATTTTCTACAAGTTGTAGACTATAACATA
>JACEIK010000168.1:264596-283923 GCA_018107945.1 Datura stramonium | reverse complement strand
TATATATATATAATGTCGGTTTGGGTTGGGCTTGATTTGACTTTTTTTTGGTTAATACCAAATCAAATCAAGAATGATCGTTTTTTTTTCAATGCCAAACCAATCAAATCAAATCACAAGTTGATTTTTTTTCTCGATTTGACTTGGTTTATCGGTTCGGTTTGGCTTGACAGTTTGACTTGATACCCCTAGTTCTAAGGTCTACACCATTCAAATTCAGATTTTCATTAAGTGCAAACAAATGAGGTCTTATAGTTATAAATTATCTCATTAAAGCTAAAATAAAATTTTTATAAAATTAAATTATTTTTAAATATATAAAAATTAAATTAAATTCTTCCTCTTTTTTTCTTTTTTCTTTTTTCTTTTTTGGGATTGCTTAATTCTTGAACTACTTTCTAAATTTCACCTCGTTCCGATTCAAAACTGTTTCAAGCTCCGCCGGTGCAACAGCTCACACACTACAGGTATTGACTAACTTTGCCATCTCTGTTACCGACGATGGATTCTCCGGTGAGGACATTCAATCCAAACAAGCGTCTCAAGGAAGAGTATGATCTTCTTCTCATTTTGTTTGAACAACAAACCTATAAATTGATTTGAATAACAATTGCCTTTTTGATCATTCGTTTCAGGTTTGTGAGCAATTTAACAGGAACATCAATGATGGAATTATTCCTTCTCGTTACTACTCTCTCTGTGCGAAACTGTTCCTATAATGTTTATTTATTTATTTATTTAATTTTTAGTCTTATGTGTTTTATTTTAATTTTTGTTTTTGTTTTGTGATTCAGATGGTTCTCTTTCTACGTTCAATATATACCAGTACCAATAAAGGTGTGAAATAGCACAACATTGTCATTTTTCTCCTGTCATAACATTTTATTCATTCTTATTTTATGAATATATGGAATTATTTTAGCTTCTTATTAAGTTCTAGTTAATTGTTTTTTTTAATGAAGTAAGTTGCTTGTAATAATAACAAAAGCATCAAGCAGATGCATAGATTATCCAAGCTAAGAGGCAAAAAAGAAAGACTATCATAAGGCTAAGGAGCTGATGAAATCCACAAAAAGGTCAGCTTTACACACAGGAACAAAAGAGATAAACCGAACATCTGGCTTTGAACAAATGACTGGCAGTTGAGATGCCATCAAAGCACCTTTGATTCCTTTCAATCCATAGGCAGCACAAAATAGAGGCAGGAACCATAGACCAGATTCTCTTCTGATGGGCTCCTCAACTTTCAATCCATAAATTGGTTTTATTTTTTATTTTTCCGGGTTTTTCCATTTTCGATGCCGTAAAGCTTACATTTGAGCCTAAATAGTTTGTCCTCTGGACTTCAGACAAAATTGGAATGATACATATGAAAAATTTATCCTACTTTGCGATAAGTAATGTCCCGTGTTTTCCTTCTTTTTATTAAGCACTAGTATTATTTTCTTACCATTTGCTAAATGTGACAAAACCAAACTGTTTATAAGGATATGGTGTTGGGTTGAAAACATTATTGGTTTATTTATTTATTTATTTTTCTAATGATTATGTTCGGGCTAGCTTGCTTGCACTTCGACTAATCTACCAAGTACTTCTCACCTTCCACCACCACAGGTAAGTGACAGATTGGAAATAATCACCTAACTTTTCTTTTTATTTTTGTTTTGGTAGTTGAATTTTTTAAATTGGAATCTGAATATTTGAAGTCAGTTTGGAACGATAGAAAAGGTGAAGGTTATTATTTTGTTGTATTTTGACTTATAGAAAGTAAAGAAAGGACTGTACAGTATTCTAAATTCATCACCCTACTTTGTTATTTTATGTTTTACATCAAATAATAGCTGAAGTCCTAGAATTTGAAGATCCATTTTTTATTATCCTCCAAAAAGACAATCCATTGGTTCTTAACATTTGGGCATAAAAAGCTCAACTAGATCCCCTAACAAGAAATAACTAAGTCAATGCAATTTTTGAGCATATCGCTTTTTCGTCGTGCAAAATACTTCTGGTTAAGCCAGCACTAAAAGAGCAAATGTTGAAACAGGGGAGGATCTGAACCTCCTAGACAAGATGCAATGAATGGTGTATTAGTGTGATTCCTACATGTTAACAGGTTATCAGTATGTTAAGCCACTAGTATACTGAGGTCTATGAAAAGGCTTCTTGAGGGGTTCTGGGTCTTTCAGAGGGTAGAAGCTGAGGACACGCTCTGGGACTAATGATTAGGTCGGGAAGAGTATGAAAACTTAAAGAAAGTAGGCTGAACATTCTAGAATTCTGTTCAGAGTGAAGTGAATGTGACTTTGAATAAATATGAAGCTATAAAACTGGGAACTAGAGTTTTAGGATAATCTTAGGTTTATTTCTCATGTAAAAGGTTCTGAGTGAAACCAAGTGACAATAAATGCACTTTATTGAGGAGATACTATCATTGGGACCATTCTCAAGAGATCACTAAAAACTATTATAGTGATATCATCCTACTTGCTGTGTAAATTTGATACTCATTGCACCCAACATAGCAAAAATACTGTAATCTCAATTTCTTTCGACCCAAAAAAGGACTAAGTGAGTTGCCTGAAAGATGCTTGAAATGTTTAAAAGGAACTTTTAACTTATTGAACTTTTCCTTACATCTGGTTTTGCTATGAAAAGCAACTTTAGCAGAATGAAAGCTACAGAAAGGATAAAGATATTTGACATGAAGAGACAAGTTCTTAGGACATGTACTTCTCTTTCATTCCGAAAAAGAGCACGTGGAATCTATCCAGATCAAAAACTCTACTGAAACAAGGGAACGAAACTGAAGATCCTAATGCAAGAATTCCAAAAACCAGAAGAGATGAGTAATTGCTAGCCCTTTCTCTTGTCCAAAAGAAGCTCCCAGTTATGAAGTTGGGTGTGAACTCGTAATACTGTTAAAAGTGAAAAATAAACTTGTTATCGGATAAAAGAACAGATACGTTAGGCCTTTTATTAAATTTATCAACAACTGAAATCTTTTACTAATGTGTTGATCCTGTAGTGGTCAATGAACTTCCTGAAGACCCGTTCTTTTTCGGCTGATCATTGTTGCCCGAAACTCATAAGTGCTTGATTAGTTGTATTGTTTGACTAAAGAAATCCTAACACTTTGTTTGACACGTTAGTTTCTATTTGTTTCCATTTCCTTTTCTTGTTTCACCATTTGTTTATATGGCCAATTACTGTATCACTTCACCCCTTTGTGAGGCATCTTCCTCTATTCAGAGTTTGCATTGGTTAGGCAGTTTTAGTTATATCAAGCTAACAAAGTGTTACGGTTTTCTTTGTTTTCAGGTCCTAATTCTGCAGAGGCCTTGTCGAAGAAAGATGATAACATTAATGCAATTGTTTGTAAGAAGAACATGGGATCATATCTTGCTGCAGTGACTCTTGATGTCCTCTGCATTGTTTTTCCAGTCATTTTATGTTTAACTGTAAGTGTTCTCTGTCTGTTCTGTAATACCAAAATTACTTGTGGTTCATTTTAGCAAATCGGATAAATGGATGAAAGGATCTCTATTTATATTAACATCTGAATGAATAGGAAAGAGAAAGAAGATTTAGTTATAGACTGGTTACTGTTTCTATTCATTTGTTGATGTAGTAGTAGTTTCCTGCATGCTAGATGATCTCACGTTTTGACTACTTGATTTAATACCTGATATTCTTAATCAAATGAGTAACTATTCAATCTCAGATTCTGGCAGATTGGACGTATATTAATGCAGTTGTGATGACCTCATTGGTGGCATTCTTTATTTTAGCTAGAAGGTAATCGATCATAGAATTCTATAGCCATTCCATGAGGCTGTTTACATGTATTTCATGTAGCTTGTTGTATGTAAAGGTACTTCATGTTCAATGCAGATCTGGGTTTTCTGTTTCTCAGGATGAGGGAGTCCGATCTCTTAGGACAAATATATCTGCATACAGGGTTGCTATGGTATGCAGAATAACCACTATTTACATAATGCTTTCATCTGCTTTAGTCACCTTTTATTTCTGGAATTACTATTTATGATTTTAGGGATGATTGCTGCAGAATTTTCTGACATGCGTATGTATTCTGGCTGTTGACTTCAAGATATTTCCTAGAAGATATGCTAAAACAGAGACCTATGGTACTGGCTTGGTAAACTACTATCTGTATTCTATTGCCATATTTGTGCTAATACCTTGATGTGTGCACTCTAGACCCCACTTTGTGAGATTACACTGAGTATGTTATTGTTGTTGTTGTACCTTGATGCATGCATTGGAGCGCCGCTTGAGCGATTTGGAACACCCCAATCTGCAGTTGCTCAGTTATAAGGCAAAACAGAACTTCTAATGAGCCTTTAACAACACCGGCGGCTAGGATTTGGATTGCATCAGTTCAAAATTTTTTAACATGACGTTTTCTTTGAGATATAGAGATCAAGGATTTAGCTGACAGCAAACAATTGTAAATTTAAGGAATAGAGATTAAGGATTTAGCTGACAGCAAACAATTGTAAATTTTAAGGATTATTTCTGGAAAGGAAACGAATGGAATAGAAGAGATAATTGTTGGTATTGTTAGTTAATGAATGGAAATAGAAGAGATGATTTGATGGTATTGTTTTCTAGAGTAGATGAGGGTTGTTCTATGTCATCCATTTGAGGCAGAGTGCTGGCTAGTCAAGAACATACGTTTAGAAGATGATGAAGGTAGCAGAGATGAGGATGCTCAGATGGATGCGTGGCATACTTGGAGAGATAGAATTAAGAACGAAGATGAGGCAAGCGAGACTGAGATGGTTTGGGCATGTAAAGAGGTGTCGGATGCACTTGCAAGGAGGTGTGAGGGGTTAGCTATAGCAGATTTTAGGAGAGGTAGAGGTAGACTGAAGAAGAATTGGGGTAGGTGACTAGACATGACATGACACATCTCTAGCTTATTGAGGACATGACCCTAGATAAGAAAGTATGGAGGTTGAGGATTAGGATAGAAGGGGTAGTCTCCTCTTTCCATCTTCTCCTTAATTAATAGTATTAGTTAGTGTTTGCATAGTATCTTATTCCTCAATTAAATTTAACTACTACATGTTAGTTCATCTGCTTTGTTCATCTTGCCATTTTGCTGTCATTATTTTCCTTTCAATTTTGCTTTGTTTATTTTCTTTTGAGCCGAGGGTCTACTAGAAACAACCTCTCTACCACACAAAGTAAGGGTAAGGTCTGCGTACATCCTACCCTTCCCAGACCTCACTTGTAGGATTACAATGGATATGTTGTTGTTGTGCTCTTGTTTTGTTCCAAACACAGCAAGTCCTTGTATAGCTCTTAAAATTGCATTTTTTTCTCTCATTTTAGGCATTGACATGTTAAATAAATCCGAGGTAGCTTTTTGCTATACCATGCTTATTTGCAAGTTGTTGTTATGAAAGTTCTCTCTTTTTTTCCTTCATTTTTTATGTCACCCTACTATATTTAGTTTCATTGTATTGGGCTCAACTTCATTGATTCATTCTTTTTGTTTAGGTTTTTCATCCTGGTTCTGTCACCTTACTACTTCTCATGAACCTTTTCCGAAACGTAAACTGGAGTTAGAATTAGGTGCCTTATGTTTACCTTGTGGTTTTATCAGATGGACATTGGAGTAGGTTCATTTATTGTGGCAAATGCATTGGTTTCACGACAGGCACGTGGAATTGCAAAAACGTAAGTGATAATTCTCGATTTGAATTTTTATCATTACCACTGATGAGATGTTGTTACCTCTTGTGGATGGTGCTGTATAGTTTGACATGTTTTTCTGAAGAATATTCTGGCTATCAAATATATATACTTTCTTAGCAACCAAGCTAGTCAATTGTGCGTGTAAGTAAACCATGTGAAAATAGCAGGGTGAAAAGCAAAATAAGCACATCACATAGAGAATTTGTTACTTGAACTGACTTGTCCCTTGCCGTGCTTCAATCTTTTGCCCTAATTTATCTGTTGCACTTTTATTTTAAGGCTGACCAATAAGAGTTGAAAACAACACACTCTTCATGCAAGCAGGTATAATTTCTGTAGTTAAGTTCGCACTTAAATAAGCTTCAATGGCAAGGTCATGTTGCCCTTATACAATGGCAAGGTCATGTTGCCCTTAAAAGTAGATGTTTGATGTCCACACATCACTGACCGTTTGTGTTTCATCAGATTCATAAGGCTTTAATTGGAAAATATATTTGCATTTTCGTACTTTTAATTGATCAGAAGGCATAGAAAAGAATTGTATTGCCGGTGGAACACTTTTTTAGTTTCATTTTACATTGACACTGCATTATATGTTAGAATAGGACAGTGACATAGATATGTGCCTAAGCATCATAGGAAATGTTTTTCCTATACAGCTGTAAGTTTGCATATGGGCATATGGCTACTATGTCAATCTTCTATTAAGGGTATGTATTTCTAGGGGATGTTGCAAGTGTAACAGTCAACAATAGTTAACTCCTCACTACTACTCATTCCCTTTAATTTGTTGCATCTTCTGTTTGAGGTCTAATCATTTTGAGTGAGGCCTGTGGTTTCAAATCACTCCGTTGGAGTTTTTCACTAGGTTTCATTTAGCAATGTCGAGAAAAGGGCACATGGTCGTGCTCTAGAAATATCCAAAATATTTTGTTTCTTTTTGTCCATCTCTGGGTAACATATGCTACAGATTCCCCTGTATTAGGTACATTACTATCATACTTCTTAGGTGATCTTTTCGTTCCATGAATTTCTGATTAGTTATACTATTTGATTCATTTGATTCTTTGGGATGCTTAACATATCTCTCAGCTAGTCACCTTTATAGACTTATAACCTCCTTAGGCGAGCACTAGTGAGTTTTCTTTTTCTTTTTGGAAATAAAATAAGAAAATATATTGATCAAGAAAGAATTATCTTTTCCTGGAAACCATATATAGTTGTATATAACTGATTCCCCTGTACTAGGGCTTTCAATCAAAACATACATTCGGATCATGTTTCTTCATCATGATAAGTCAGAATTCTATTCCATTACTTCTATAATTGATTCTCTTATTGATCCATTTGATAAAGGAAGATATTCCTCTGTACAAGGTCTACACAAGTATAGTCAGATCATGTTGCTTGATTACAACTGTTATCTAATTTCTGGTCCGTAATTATTGATTCTCTTCTTTAGCATTTGATAAATAGAATTTTGCAGTTTCTTAATTGGTACTTACATTTCCAGGAATTTGAGAAATGCAATTTCTTCAACTTGTCCACTGATAATCCTGGGGTTTGCTCGAATCTTTTTCACTTCGAGTGTTGATTATCAGGTAAATGGAATCCTAATCTTCTACATTACCAATATTTGTTCTATTATTATTTTTTTTTTGGGGGNGTAAGCGCCAAGAGTTTTTCCCCTTATTTTCCCATGATCATTCATGAGGTGGGTGCGCATTTCAACCCATGATAATAATCTGGCGAGTTCATAACTTGAATGTGCAGTGCGCCCACCTCCACCCCCATGATGCATTCCCGAAATTATGAAGAAGCTTTTGAGAATATCTTGTGATAGGCCGTCTTAACATAAACTTTTTGGCTTATTTTTCTGTATGTACTTCTGATTATGTCCAACAAATCCACAAGATGAGTGCCATAGAAATGCAGATGCTAAGCTGGATTTGTGGTCATACATGATTAGACAAGATAGAAAATGCCCACATTTGCGAGAAGGTGCAAGTAGATCATTGAGGATAAAATAAGAGAAGGTTGCTTGAGATGGTTTGTTTATGTCCTGCATCAACCTCCGGATACACCGGTCTATAGGTGTGAAACAAAGAGTCAACCTAAAGTTACATAGAAGGGAGTTGTCTCGAGAGACCTATTGTCTCTTTGAATTCATGCAGATTTAGCGAAAGATAAGGCACAATAAAAGTAAAAGCTCTATATAGGCGATTAGTTGGGAATATGTTTAGTCATGTTAGCTCGTTTGCTTTTGGTCCTATGCTTGTAGGAGTCTTTAGCTCTATTAGAGATTTTTATGTTAGTAAAAAATGTAGAACTTTTAATACTCTTTATTTTTATCTTGTATAATGTTGGCCTAAATGTTTTTTTATGATCGTGGTGTCTGGGCTAGCTATGCGCACCTCGACTAATTCCACAGGTACCTACAACCTCCCACTAACACAGGTACCGGGTAATCTATCTACCAAAGCTTGGACAAATGAGAAGAAACCACCTAGTGTTTGCCTTCGCTGGGAACTGAACCTGGGGTCTCATGGTTCTCAATCAACTTCATTGACCACTAGGAGATACACCCTTGGGCGCAGCAGAAAAGAATTTAATTGCAGAAACATGGTTATTGAGGATTTATATAGTCGACTCTAACTAGCTTTGGACTGAGGCGTAGTAGTAGCAGTAATAGTAGTTGTATCATTTCTAACAATGGTCAAATGTATCTCAACGTTGAAATTATGTAAGACAAGTTTTAAATCTTAATGCAGGCAAGGCATATCTTGTTGAATCTATCTTTTTGCCAGATCGCGTATAACGGGAATCGAACCCCCTCTGCTGCTGGGGAAAATTTATAATGTACTACTTTTTCTCCAGTAACTAGTTAGGAGTAGGTTTTGTCTTGGATCTGATATGAACACAGTAGCCTAATAAGGGAGAGTCTGGGCCTACCAAAGGAACAGTATTTCTACGCTTTCCAGGAATTGAAATTATTGAAGTTCTTTATACTGGATTTGTTTATGAATGGTCCCTTCCGTTAGTTATCATCATCCATTGCAGTATTGACAGCATGCTCAATAATTAGTAATAACCTGAACCTTTTTTAGTTGCATATTATGTTCTTAAAAATGACATGTTACTTTCTTAACTAGTATACTGCCAAATTTGGAGCCACGATTGCCCCATGTTTTACTGGCAAGGTGTAGTCCCTTTTGTCGATTAATGAAGCCAGAACAATAGTAGTGTCAAAATTAAATTCACAATTATGTTGCAGGAAAGGAGACCTTTTGTGTAATGCTTTTCTGTTCCTATTTCTCAAAATGTTTTATTTTCTTGTGTTTGACTGCAGCGATCATCGTTAACTTTTCTCATCATATTGTTGTGTCAAATTGATAACTTTGGAAGCATCCTCTATAAGCTTCATAATCTGCTAGCTTTAAACTCCCTTTCTGAGTACTGCTTACCTATGTGTTTCTGTTTGTATGTACAATTCAATGCATCATATACTTTACTAGTGCTTGCAGATGTTTCTCATGAAGTTTTCCTGCATAGCCACTATGATCCTTTCTTTATCTGCATTTGGTAGGCATTTCTTTGGACAATGTAATTCTTAATACTGATGGAAATCATTTCCTTCGTCACAGGTTCACGTTGGTGAATATGGTGTGCACTGGAATTTCTTTTTCACTCTTGCTGCTGTAGCAATTATGACGTCAATGATTAATCTTCCACCAAGTTATTGTGGAATTCTTGGGTGGTTTATTCTAGTAGGTATTGTTGTAATCTTGCCCCATCTCAGAATTTTTGGTACCTTCTCATATGCTTGGTAAGCCTATAATGTTGTTTGTCCTTTCAGTTTATGAGGTCTTCCTGTTGCTTGGGCTCAATGAATATCTTCTTTCAAATGAAAGAGGACATGATATCATCAGTCAAAACAAAGAAGGGATTTTTAGCATTTTTGGTAAGTATAATTGTGAAGTGACATTAGAGCAGTCTCTCTCTCTTACACCATGCGTTTTCTTACTTGTTCAGTTTTGTGGTCTTTGTGTCTTTTTGAAAATTCTTTGAAGAAGAGACTGGCTGGTTTCCCATTTAAGTTTAACTTGGAATTGAAACATTCCCCTTTTTTTCTGGTCTTGAGACTAGCTCATATAGGTGGAGTTAAGAAAAAGGTACAATATATGTTAACTTTTTGCATCCCAATACTTGCAAATCAAAATAAACTTTAAGATATAACTATCATAATTAGTTCTTAATGTAGTATTAATCAGACCAAGGGCAGTTCATGAATTGTAGCTTTATTTTAGCAAGAACTGGGGTTTTTATTTATTTATTTATTTATTTGTGGGGTATTTCTTTGGTCAGTCTAGCATATATGTGTAAACTGCTTCCTAACACGGGATACAGGGTTTGCTAATTTGCTTAAATGGAAGAATTATGTGAATAATGCGTGGACTTAGGTGAATGTCTCTGATGTGGATCGGGAGAAATGAAGAAAAAGTACCTAAAAATTGCAAACATTGGATTCCAAATGCTTATCAATCAAAATAAGCTACTAAGCTAGAGATAAGTTCAGTATGTTCTGAATATAACAATAATCACATATTCACATCTTGCTAGCTGGTCCATGTAATATAAATTTCGTTGTAGTAAAAACTGGGGATCCTTTTTCTTTTCTGTTTTCATTCTCTGTTGAATCTAGCACATGTATCAACTGTTGCCTATAGTGAAGTACAAAGGGGTTAGGTAGGTATGTAGATTTTGGGACACACACGCACAGAAGCCAGACTCACTGAAGAAAAATACTTCTTATCCAGATGGGAAAAATAAGTTTTTGTTGTGCAACTTTTGAAGTTCTTCCTCAAATTTCCGGAACAAGGCAAGAATTGCTTTTGTGGATACCCTTTTTCTTGAATATTTTTTTTTAAAGCGAATTTATACCACTAGACAGTGTGTCTAGCGGCCTTTTTATTAATAATAAAACTAATCCTCAAAACAAAAAAGTGCTAGCAAAGGGGGTTAAAACCTTACCTTACCAATTCTAATGAGGTAATGGGCCTCTACTAATTAACGAGTGTGCAAAAAATAAGAGCCTGAGAAAATTATATATTCTATGATCGTCACAGAGTTTATATTACACTCTATGATGATACTACACCCAGTGTTCAGGAAAGCGGTCGCTTCATCGCTTTAAGCGTGAAGCGACGCGAAGCGTGACTGTGTCGCTGCAGTCTCTTGAAGCGAGCTCAGGTAAATAAAGCGCTCGCTTCAATGGCGGAAGCGTGAAGCGAGCTAAAGCGTGAAGCTAAAAGCGTGAAGCGAGAAAAGCGTCGCTCTATTTTTGTCTTTAAAGTCCTATTTTTAAATTTAAAAACAATCGAAAACTTACTAACAATGTAGTCCTCGATATTTCAGAGTGTTCGATAAACAATCGTAAAAAAAAAATCACGACTAGGGTTTTCTTGTCATCGGCTGCTTCTTCCTCTTTCTTCACATTGTCTGCTTCTTCACATCACCTTCAGGTACGTACTTCTTTCTTCTTCTTTTTTCTTCTTTCTCCTGCTTCTTCAGTTTTTTTCTACTCTCTGTTTTTGCGCAGCTTTTTTCTTCTTCTTCTTCTTCTCTTCTCTTTTCTGCTCGGTTCAACTGTTTTTAGGAAGCATAAAAACAGAGCAGCAGCTGCTGTTATGCTGATAGTTTAATTCTCTGTTTGCTGCTGCCTGCTGCTATGTTTTGCTGCTGTTATATTGATAGATTTTTCTTTAATCCTAACAGCTATTAAAAATGGGTGACCTGGATTTGATTTTGTTTGTCTTATTGTATTTTGTGATATGTACTTTTGGGCTTTTAATTTGAACATCTGCTAATATATAGTCTCTATTGGTTTTGGTCTTTTTTCGTTAAAATTACGCTTCACTTTAATGAAGCGAGCGCTTCGCTTCACGCTTTAAGCGAAGCAGGGCCTTGTCGCTTTTTTTCGCTTTACGCTTCCCTGAACACTGACTACACCAAAGGATGCTTAAGTAATGGAAACATATAAAAATCAAGAAGAAATTTGAGTTATAACCTCAAACTTCCTTTTACAAATGTATTAACTATAAAAGAATTCTGACTCATCTAAAATAACTTGATTTATTTGATGCTCATCTTCTTCCTCAAACCTATACAAAATCTTTTGAAAAGTTATAACTTTTTTTTGGATTATTAGACCTTGTTGAAGTTATTGACACTGTCATATGATTCTGCTTTGCCAATCATATCAGTAGGTGCCTTGGAACAAACTCCTCAGTCAACTTATCATTCCAACTCTGATTTCTACCATGATGTTTTTTGTGTTTTCTATTCCTTTGTTGCCTAGGAGAAATATGGGCATCCCTAGCTGCATTTGCAAAGCATATATTTAACATATTTTTATCCTCGCCTTCCTCAAATATGTCATCTCCTTGCCATGACTTTTCTTTTCAAGGCAGAAAAAAATATGTTAAATGAAGAATAAATTAGCTATTTCTATTTTCTTACTCGTATCTTTTCTCAGAAGGTATTGTGAGCCATCTTTAACCAAATGTGATATTTAATTTCATTGTATGAGCATTATCGACTTTAGCTGGGGCGAAGCTGGTTATCCTAATATTTTCAGTATTTCTTGTTACAATTTCCTTGCTTTTTTGTTTTATGATTGGAAATTTTGGTTTAGCAAATTATTTCTTTTGATATCAGGTTATTGGGGGATGTACCTTGTTTGTGTCCAACTAGGAAACTATCTTTTCTTTGGAAAACCTGGAGATGCTGTGTTGAGAACAAACGACTGGGCAAGGATTAGAATCTGGAGTATCTGTCTTCTATTCTGGTCTGATTTCCGGCTATAGAGTATTTGTTGTCCACTTTCTGAATGTTTGCTGCCTTGCTATTTAATTGCTGATATTTCTAAGCTTGTTGCTTCCTCTTTATGTTGAAGGTTGTTGACCGTTTTCCTAGACAGGCATGTTGAGAGGGTTTCTCGCAGAATGGTAGAGTACATTACTCTGGGAATTCTCCTCTTTTTATTTTCAGTAGCACATATCTTAGTTTTTAGTGTAATTTATGTCAAATGACTAATAATCTCTTTTAACAGTGCAACCTGGCTTATGTTACTATAGTATTGGCTATGAACCTTCAGGTAAGATTCATATAAATTGGCTCTGTTTCCAAATGGCTCTGGACTTTCTCTTCTGCAGTATGTTTCAAGAATGTTCTGAGCTGTTTGTTGCACTCTTCCTTCAAGTCTGTTTCTTTGATACCGCTAAAGATCATAATTCACTCTTTTATTGTATCTACTTAGATGCTGATTGTAGTTCTTTTTTCATAGTTAGAATGTGAATTGTCTCTTCCCTGTGGCTCCTTTTGTTTGCTTAACTGTGGTAGCTACTCATTCCAATGATTTCTCTTCCAAACAGTCCTACACTTGTGAATGGAGTATGCGCTTGCAGATGTACGTGTTAGTCTTAATGGATGGATGTACTGTTGTCTCTTTAAGTTCATAGGTTTTCCGACATTGTCTCTCATCAATTATTTCAAGACTGAATGCAAAGGCGGAAAAACTTAGACCAAGTGTATTAAGAATGATTTCTGACAAGTTTGACAGTAGATAGTGAGACTGAAGACAGATGAGAGGTTATTTCAGTCAATTGTTCAATACAAATTACAAGGATGACTTAGTAGATATTCATACATGTGTGACAGATAGAAACTTTAGCTGAATTCATAGATAACCTATGTTGAAGTACAGGTATGATGAGGATAGACTAGTTTTGAAGTGCCTTGGTGAGGTTAAAGTGATGGCTAACCAAGCTATTCAATGCAGTGTTACCAAAAGCAAACAGCGCAAAAAGGCTCTAAGTTCTAGTGGGACTTTAAGCACAAATTGCAAATAAGTGTGTCTTTTAATGAAAAAAGGCACAAAGGAAGAAAAAATACAAATATATATGTTTTGTCCAAGACTAATAAGTATAAGCATGAATGACAAATATATGAACAGAGAAATTGAAAAGAATTATGATAAAGTGAAATATCACTAAACACTTCAGAAGAGGCTCATTGACAAGGAAAAGTGTGTTTTAGTACCTTGAAGACAACAGTGAAGCACATATAAGCTAGGCGAAACGCTCAACACGTTTTGAGCCTCACTTCAGGGCTTAAGCGCGCTTTTGACAACACTATATTTGATGTTGTGTAAGGAAAATAAAATAAAATAAAATAATTATATTAAAGAGTGAAAGATACCAAATGAGTGGAAAAGTGTACCTTGGTTAAGAACAAAGGAGGTAAAGTTGTTCGAACTATTGTTGTATTGAACTTATATAATATATATATTTTTAAAATTAAACTTATATAATATCAACAACATACGTAGAAACCCTTCCCGTACCTCTTGGAGGTAGAGAGGTTGTTTCTGAAAGAATGAAGAAAATCAAAGTAATAATGGAAAGGAAAAAATGACAGTGAAGAAAACGTGTCAACTAATAGGAAAGCATTGCAGAACATACATATAAGGGACCATAACATCAATAACCTAGTGTGACAACCTAAACATAGTAAACAACAGATGATAACAGATACCAAAAGTTAGCAATTACATGAATAAGGCTAATACTACGATAAACACGATGTTGTAGACTACCACCAAACCCTATCCCATCGAAAGGCAAGACAACGTCCACCTACTAACCTTCTATCCTTATCCGCGACCACCATACCTTTCTATCTAAGGTCTGTCCTCGATAAGCTGAAGATGCACTATATCCTGTCTAATCACCTCTCCTAGTACCTCCCATACCTCTCACACCTCCTCACTGGGCATCTACACATTTTTCTTGCACATGCCGAACCATCTAAGTCTCCCTTCCCTCATCTTATCCACCACAGAAGCCACTCCCACTTTGTCCTAGATATCCTCATTTCTAATCCTATAGCTCCTAGTATAACATTGCGAAAATAGTGATGGAGGACATTAAGCGTGATGGAGGACATTAAGCGTGACTGAGTGGGCTCATGCCTGGTAGTTTTGTAACCGCGGAGTATTTTTTTAAGATCTATAGAAATTTTTAGACAGAAAGATATCTACATGATATTCAGTGAACTAGAGAAAGCATATGGTAGTGCCAGTAAAGTCTTTGTTTGGTAGTTTGGAAATAAAGAATCCATATCAAATATAAATACAATAAAGGATATGTACAAAGGAGCAGATACAAGTCTGAGAACAGTGGGAAGTGATACAAAGAGATCTTCATTGAATCCAGTGCCTAACAAAGTGAAAGCAAATTTTACAGAATGGTTGTGGGAGCAACATTGTTATACTGGAGTTAATGTAGTGTCTCAGTAATGCAATATATCCAGAAGATGAATGTCTTAGAAATGCACAAGTTAATATGCATATGGAGTTGAACAAGATTGGATAAAGTTCGAAACAATTACATCAGACAGGATGCAAGTAGCACGTAAAGGATAAAATGAGAAAAATATCATTGGAGATGGTTTGACCATGTTGAATTGGTTTGTTGTAGGTGTTATATTATTATGATTGAATGTGCTAAAAGAGGACAAGGTAGAGATAGAATCACATGGAAGAAGGTTATCTGAAACAACCTAAGATTTATTGGAACCAATGCATATTTAGCTAAACAGAATGTAATGGAAGTAAAGGATCCATATAGACAATGCCAGCTAGTTCGAATTAAGGTTTAGTTATTGTTTTTACTGTTAGATTAAATCTGGTGCTTGTCAGGAATACTTTTAGTTCAGTAGAAACTTGTATTTCATTGTGGGAATAAGTGTAGGACTAGAACCTCTCAGTTTAGAGAATTGCCAGTATTGAAATGAAATGGATACAAGTAGAGAGGGATAGATGCAGATCATATATTTGAGCCCAACTAGTTTGGAAGTGAAAGATGGTTGATTGATTGATTGATTACTTTTTCACTTATTCCAGAACTTGATAAGTCCAATCTTTCAGTGAAGATATGAGAAGTAATAAGAGATAGAGATGGAGAAACAAAAGTAGCTTTGAGTTCTGGAGAAATTAATGACATTGTTCACAAGGAGTTCCATTACTATTTGTTAAATAGCATGGATCAAGCTGTGTCTTGTAAGGGAAATGTTTAACTTGAATTTCTCCAATAAGTTAATTAGTTTGGGATCATTTGCGCATCTTAGTGAAAGGACATCTTTTGAGTAATACAACAGAGAATGTATGTCGTTGAGATAACAACTAAATGTTGGCTGGTAACTTTTTATCTTTTGAAAAAGCTAATCCTATTTTGTTTTTTGTGGTTGTTTAGCCAAATTCTGAGTGAAGTACGGTGGTCATAATTTTTCTTCTGAAGATTCAACTTAATATACACTAACACAAGCTGAGTATTGCTTTTTCAAAATGTGGCTAACACATTCCAAAATATTTGGTCAAAGATAGATTCATTTCCCATCTCAAATTTCATACAGGAATCTGCTGGCTTGATCCATAGAATATTGCCTTCTTTTTTTTTTTTTTTGATTAAGGCATGACCCAATGTTTCCCTTTTCAGGTTTTTGCAGTTTTAACTCTAGCTGATTATGTACCTGGATATAAAGTTGCTGCATTGATAGAAGTTTTTGACCGAAATCTACTGGGATCTTTTCTTCTGGTGAGAAAAATTTGCTGTACCCATCATGCTTTAATGTTTTCTGTTCATCCTTTTATCTCTGGATGATTAGTCACAAAAGTCATCGTGCAATCATGCAGGCTAACCTGCTAACTGGATCGGTTAACCTGTCCATGGATACCCTCTCTGTGTCACCATTCACTGCACTTGCTATCTTGGTTGGATATGCATACATTTTATCTATTGCCGCAGCAGTTGCACATTCTTATGGTATTCGATTGAAGTTTTGGTAGTGGAGTTTGTTCTAGAGTACTCTAATTTAATTCATTCTTTAACCCATCCTCCATTATATGACTGTTCTTAGTGTTATTCCTGTAATAGATCCTGTGTGTCCACACTAGATTCTGAAATCAAGGCATTGGATTCACTTTTGGTTCAATGTGGCAGAACAATCGTATATCTTTCGCTTGCCCCCTCCCTCCTTTCCTTCAAAGTAAGAGGGGAAAAAAAGAACCTGTTGGTTTAACTATGCTACAGATTACTCTATTTCTGTTAATTAGAAATGCAGTGTGAGAAGTGTGTGAGAGAAATGAGCGAAGCATACTCACATGAGCATGTTATCACGGCCTAAATTATATTCCCTTGCTGTGCTGCAACAACCTAAAGGAGTATATGTGACATGAAGCAGCAGAGAGATTGAGACCTCAATCCCTTTTTTGCATTCTTTGTGCATGCACCGGGTTGGATTGCTCATGGCCGTACATAAATCTCAAATACTGAGGCAAAAAAAGGAAAGCCAAACTCAAGCCCCATTTGAGAAATGTTATTAATGGGTCCCCCAAGAAGTGAAGGGAGCCAGAGAAAGAAAGTGAGTACTATTTTTTTTAATAAAATAGAAGGGGAGTTTTAGTTTTGAATGCAGATGATTGGTGAAATGTACTTTAGAAGAGAAAGCTTTGGTTGGTCACATGGATTATGGATACCCCCCTATACAGTGAGGATCTGACAGCTTGGACCATGGTCCAACGTCCATTCATCCGTCCTCTTCTCCAGATAAGGTGATATTTCCTGTGTTTCTACTTTCTTTTTCTTTCACATGGTCCTTATCTGCAGTTTACCTTCCTATTCTTCTCCCCTCCCCCTCTCTTCCTGTCTATTTCTCTTTCTTCCTTTTGAGTTACTGTTTTGCTCTTACCTTTTATTACTTTGGACCTTTGGTGACCACGTACAATATAAGGTTGGTTATTTTTATCATATAAGGTTTTTATTTGGATCTACAAGAACGAGGTGCACTGAGATGATGTATGACATATTTTTGCTTTACAAATCACCGTTCTATTTTTATTTATTTTTTCAATAAAGGTGGTGTTCAAACCTGCTTTTGTGCATCTCGACTAATAGTCTATTTGGCCAAGCTTCTAGGAGGCCAAAAGTGCTTTTTTTTTTAAAAAAAAGGTGTTTGGCCAAGCTTTTGTAGCAAAAACTGTTTTTCATAAGCTAAAAAAGTAGTTTCTCCCCAAAAACACTTATTTAAAAAGCACTTTTGGAAAAAATACACTTAAAAACACTTTTTAAAAGTTTGGCTAAACGTTAATTGTTGCTAAACTGCTTTTCACTAAAAGTTTTTTTTTAATAAGCACTTCCAAAAAAAAGAATTTCTCAAAATAATCTGATTTTATAAGCTTGGCCAAACAGGTTATAAATCACTGTTTTCTGCTATAGTTCACAAGCGTAAACAGCTGGGACTATTTTCATATTTTGGATGGAAGATTATTTATCTTCACACATATATTAAAACTATAGATTACCTGTTGAATTAATTGTAGTGGTTATTTTCTCTCACGGAACTCAAACATTTCTTAGAGGCAGTTAAAAGAGTAACTTCCTTTTCATAACAAAATTACGTCGCACCTAAGTATACTCCCATCTACTAATTTACGTCGCATGTTTGATCAGACATGAAGCATGTGTGACTATAAATTATTTTTAAAAGTTAGATTTATTTTTAAATAAGAAAAATATATGACATTATTGATTATTTGTGTATGAATCTTGGCCAAAAAAAGAAAGGTGTAAAACTGATTGGTTACCCAAGGGGCAGTAAAAAGTAGAGTAGGACAAGGGGGAAATGACAAGGTTGGTGTCAAAGTATGATTCAAGTATCATGGAGGACCCAAGTGAGCATTTACCTTTTAGGCAAAGTTCCAAATATTTTGTTGATATCATTTCAAAATCTATAGTCTAAAAATAAACTCCATATTTAATGAGTTGATTAACGTGTTGGGTAGATAGAATAAGTGTCAAAAGATAGAAGCATTGAACAACAAAATGCATTCTATTTACGTAAATATGGCAGCTTTTCCCTCTACATTTTTGCCAGTCTTGTTGTCCTGTATAAAAACATACATACTACAAGATAGAACGTGTATTAATCTTTGTTACTCCGTTGTAGACATATTGATTTTGATTGTATTGACTTTATTCGTATCAAACACGAATCTTTTCCAATTTTGTTTTCTCATTATTCATGAATCATGAGTTAATCTCCACCCATACGGAAAAATATGCTCACTTAGTTGTACAATACAACTTGTTACTTAGTGTATTTAGGCTACCCGAAAATTGAGAAGCAAAGCTAAAAAAGACAAATCAAATAGTGTTTTCTTTTCACTTCAGAGCCTGTTTCAAAACTCATCGTGCAATTAAATTTACCATATTTATTTAACTAGTTAATTTGTTCACGCTTTGCGTGATCTTAAATTTTTTTTTAAAAGTTATAATTTAAATCTTTTCAATTATTCAAATACTAAAATAACTACAAAGTATATTTTGTGATATTTAATGTTATTATTAGTTTTTCTTTCAAAAGATGATCTAAATAAATAAATTTATAACTTTACTCCATATGTATTTGTCAAAATAAATTTTCAAAAGTTAAAATAAACATCAAATTAAAGCAAAGTGTTCTTTTATTTATTTAAACAATAAAT
>JACEIK010000168.1:213735-223986 GCA_018107945.1 Datura stramonium | reverse complement strand
CTATGGAGGTTTTAGCCTCTCATAGTTGCAAGGTTGTGAAGTGTGTTCATGATTAAAGACATAAAAACAATACTTAAAAATATGATTGAGAAAAACTCTTCCTTTAATTAATCATCAAAATCTTGAAGAACAAGTAGCAAGAACAATATGAATTCAAGGAAAGGTTGAACCAACTCAATTCTTTCTTTCAAAGGTGTAAAATTGTGTACTACAATTTTTTCCAACTAAAACCTAATTTACTTAACGTCTCCTCTGAAAAATAAAACATAAAACGTATTTATATAGACATAAGAATCCTTTTCCTAGGCTAACAGGGCGATTTTCCATATCTGGTGCCAACCTCTTCACGGATCATCCTACGACTTGTAGGAGCATCCTACGGTCCACGACAACTTCTCATGTTTTGATTGTTGGCTGATTTTTTGGCTAAGTGTCGAGCCAAGGTACGATTCGTACCTCCTTCCCACAACTCATATCAGGCTCCCGTGGCTTGATTCTGAATCTTTGCAATTTGTCTGAAGTTCACCACGACCGATAGAGTACGACTCGTACCAAGCTCTCACGGGTCGTGGTATCCTCTTGTACGGAGAATCAGCCTTTTGTGCAATTCTTATGGAGTTCATCACGACTGCCTTATCACGACTCGTACAATCTTGGTATGATCCGTGGCAAGACTCGTAGGTTCATTCTTCCAGCTTCAGCCTTCTTCTTCTTATCACAACCCTCAATGCGACTCGTAGGTCCATCCTACAGATCATACTGTGGACTGTATTTTTGCCCTGTTTTGCACACTTTTAGCTTCTTTTTGCAAATTTATGCTCCAACACCCATTTATCCTGAAATCAAAGGAAAAGTGCCTCATATACACATAAATACACCTAAGTCCATGCTATTTTCTTATTTTTGAACGTCAATAGTTTTGTAAATCCACAGTACATCAATACCCTCAACTTAAAACTTTTGCATGTCCTCAGGCAAAGAAAAATAAAAACTAAACACGACGCTCAACTAGAATATACACTTAAGATACTACAGCCAATACTCAAACAAATTTTTGCACTTTCTATATATACTCTATTGACCCTTCCTCATATAAAATCATCAACTAATGCATTACAATCAACATCAAAGCATCATATACAGGGATCAAGACATGTCATCTAGCTATCAATAGGCAATCAAGTCATCACCAATGTTTTTCACACATACCAATGGTAAAAGCAAACATAACCCATGTACCCTAACACAAATAAAGTCCTCACTCATATATGAAGTATCAAACACAACATGGGACTAGGAAAGTGAAGCACTCACTCTCACAAGGAAGTTTTCAAATATTATGCATCAGATACCATAGGCTTGCCCTTATTTTCTTGTTTCGGTTTGTCAGATGGTCAAGTTAGGATCACTATAGGACTTGATATGACTTGTAATGTAGGCTTAGGGATGGACATGATAAGGATGAGAGATTTTATGAGTGACTATCCCTTCCTTGGCACTACATACATTGGCTACACCATTTACCTACTTCACCCTTCACTCTTTCGTTTTCCTTTCTTCCCTTTTTACCCCGTTTTAAGAAATGATTTTTTGCATTTTTCATACAACTTAAAGATCTTTTGAATCTTTTTTCTTTTTCAAGATTCTCAAGATTTTTAGCTCTTTTACTTTTCCACCTTACCGCACCTTATTTTTCACCATATTTTCTCTTTTCTCTTCTTTTCTTTTCTCTTCCTTTCTCCCTCTCCCACCATTTATGCACCCCTATTCTAGCCACCCTCAATTTAAGAATTTTGCTTATGTTGAGGTTCACAATATCCAAGGAAGGACCAGGGCCAAAACAGGTTCATTATAAAAAAATGAGTACAGTTAACAGGTGAATCAAAGAAATATGGTCTATTAGGCTCAAACATGGGATCAAGGGATTCATGAAACTTTGGTAGGGAAATATAGGCTAAAAGTGAGATAAAACAAAAATGTCCTATGATCATATCCTAACCAACTGTCCTTAACCTATGGAGACCAACCAGGAAAGTTCTAGATCCTCAACAATATACTGCAATGAATACTAAAAGCTCACTCACACATGGTACATGAACTATTTTTACTTCACCTATCTGGTTCATACATGGATTAACAAGACTAACTACTATTAATAACCAAATGACATAAAAAGATCCATAGAAATCATGCATGTTGTCATAAATACATAGCAAATTTTTTGTAAAGGATCAATTTTTCAAAAAAAAAAAAACAAAACTAGTGCATTTCTATTGGTTGAGTATTTCTAAGTTACTTTCTAATAAAAAAAATCACAACTAAAAAAAATCGTAACACATGCCGGTTCTACTAGATAGCATGCCTGAGGGAAAAGAAGCACGACAAGAAAAACCCTCAGACGACCAAAATTCCCAAAAATACTAGTACACCTCCTCCCGCTTTTGAAAAAGTGAGCTTCATCCCCGAAGCATAAGCTATAAGAATGTAGGAATGAGAACATACATGTGGCACTCTAGGCGCTCCTATCTTCTTGCAGAGTGGTACCTCCACGGTAGTAGTGGTGCTAATGGTGGCCGGCGCGCTCAATGATATATCAATGGGGGGATTAGTCCCCCCCTTCAGTAGTCGTGGCCGCTTGGACGACCTCTGAAAATGTCTTGGCTGAATGTGGCTCTCCCGAAGGGTCATGGCCACTGGCAAGCTCGGGCTGAGCTACTGTGGAGCCGCCTGATCCTCTGGCTCTCTCCTGCAGCTTAGACATATGCACGTCATGAGTCCGCATACTCTCCGCTCTAGCCCTGTTGCGCTCTTTCCTTAACTTCTTTCTCTTTTTTCTCGAACTCTCCTCACCAGCATCTTCAGCAGCTCTCTTCTTTCCTTTATCACCAGCTGCAGTCGTCTCCCAATATGCTACCAAATCAATATCCTCATCAAGCTCGGCATCTAGGTCCAAAAGAGTGGGGGTTGCTATAACTGTTGGTTGTCATGATGACAACTCAACTACTTGGCTCCGAAGAGCCTACAACTCTGTACGGAGACTGCTGGTGTCTATCTGCTCTGCCATCCGCTGATTGAATCTGCTCTCAAAACTTTCTAGGCGTCTATGTAAAGCCTTTGTTGTTGCCTCTATCTCTGACTTGACCCATGGTTTGACATTATCCATCATGGCCTGAATCTTACGCTCTGCCATGGTCAATCTCTTAGCTAGGTTTTGGAGGAAGTCCTGCGGTACCAAGATGTACCCTGCTAGAGTCTGAGTTTGTATGTTGGGTAGTGGTGTAGTTGAGGTGCTAGGAGCTGACTTTGAATGACTGGCATTTGTAGCCGGTGTCTCGCTCTACTCCTGAGTATTGGGGACATTCACTTGCACGTCCCCTGCTAGATGAGCTGCTGGGATAGTTGTAGGAATCCTGGATCTGCTTACCGGGTTCATCTCATCCCAAATAAGGCCTATGTCTGCAATCCTCTGTCCCCCGATCAGCCGCTCATCACCCCTTTGAACTCTCTCCTCCCTTCATAAACTGAATACGAGGCTCAGGAATGGGATAGTAGTGCTTACTTCCATCTCCCGATCTCGTATCTCAGTAGCTATGATCCTAGGAATATTAAGGGGGTAAGAGACATGAGGCATGCCACCAAAGCTTCCCTATCAGCACTTAGTGTATTGTCATTAACTGTCGGTGCTAGTAGATGGCGCACTAGTGTCCAGCAGGCTTTTGCTATGAATTTCAGCGAATTCGTTGTCACCTTCTTGCCACCTGTAACCCACTCGGCCTCATCCTTGTTCTCAGCGATCACCTCTGCCAGCCATTGGAGCTTCCTCTGTCGCTCACCCCCGCTCAGACTTTTGATCTGCTTCATTGCCTCCACCCTGTAATCATACTCTGGTGTCATTCTAGTCAGCAAGAACTGTGGCCCATACAAGATTCGAGCAATAGTCCGCTCAGATACATCAACCTTGCGACCTTGAACCATCACACTCTCCAAAAATGGTTGATCCTTTACCTTCTGCCCTTCCTTTGCTTTCACCTCCATGGTGGCCAAATAGTTGGCATAGAACTCCCGGACGATGTTTTCTGTGTACTGTGCTGGAGTCTTTTCCATCACTCGAACCCATAGAAACTGAAAATCCGTTTTATCTCCTCAACTTCATTCAGTGAGTTTGTGAGGATCAGCGACTCTTCTTATATGCTCCACCTTGATTTATTTTTGGCGGTGATAGAGATGACCTGCTCATATATTTGTTTGGCTCCCGGTACTCTCCACCGAATTGTACGATTTTCTCTAGGTGGGTTCTGCTCTTGTGCCTGTGCTTCATTTGGAGCCTCCTCCTCTGACTCATCACTGCCACATTCTTCTTCACTTTGGGTCTCCCTTGATCCTTCTTCAGCATTTGAGTCGTTCCCCGACTTTTGTTATTCCTCTCTAACTCCCTCTTCAAACTGGGGAGCTTGAGTGGATGTGGCAGTGGTTGCTTCACCTTGGGCCTTTGCTCTTGCCCTAGTGGTTCTGGTTCCATCGGTGTTTGTGGTGTCTACTTTATAATCCTCAAGTGAACCACTAGGTGAATCTCCAGCATTGTCAGACTCTGAGTCAGTTGTTTCATCAATCAATATCCTACGGGCTTGTGTCTTGTCTGCCCTGCGTTTGTATGTCATTGTACCTATAGAAAAATAGGTTAGCATTCTGTTTTTGAAAAAGAAAAATCAGATAAGAGAAGTATAGAATCTCATCACGGGTCCTCACTACGAGTCGTACCGTGAAGGTAAGACCCGTGAGAAGTCCCAGATGTTCCACTATTTTTCACTACGACTCGAAGGTACGACTCCTACCACTAAGGTAAGACCCGTACTATGAGTCGTCTGATGATGCCCTGTATTTGTGTTGTTCTGAATTTTTCCACGACTCATGGTACGACTCGTAGGTCGATTCCACGAGTCGTAGGAAGGACATTTTCATGCAACTGTGTTCAGGTTCGTGACACGAGTGTGCAGTACGACTCGTAGTGACAACCTGCGGTCCGTATAGTGTCATACAGTTTCAAATTTTCTTTTCCCGGTTTTGAAGAGATTCTTTTTAAGGCTTTTGGGGTACTCAGATTTCCCCCCAGGTCTAGGCATATTTCAAACTTTTCTGTACAGTGCTCAACCCTCCCCCCCTTTTTTTAGTCATTGACTCGTAGTCCAAAAATTAAGATTACAAGCTCAACCCAACAATCAACAAGATGGTGTTTTCTAGTCATTCATGGCATATTCTCATCCCTGGTCATTGTCTTTCTTTTTGAACTCATTGTTTCGAGCATCACAGTTGACTCACAGGGGTTTGAGCTTTGGCACCTTCATCCTATGTTCATGAGTGATTAAAGAAATTTGAAACCCAATACTTACTTGATTGTCGACTCATAGACTAGAAATCAACTTCTAGGGCTTTGCACACTTAGTTGAAGCAAGAATTTTTGCTCACTTTCTTAATGATGAGGAGTTACGGGTTTGGGAAGAGGTTGCTCAAGTCGTGGGTTGTGGGTTTGTGAGGTGTTCGCGTGGGAGAAGGGTGGATTTTGAAGTTTAAGTAGGTAAGGGAAGATTTAAATATCTAGGCCGAATCGGGTAATTTTGACCCGTCACGACTCGTACCACGAGTCATAGGATGAAGCTATAGCTCGTCCCTTGGACTCGTATGCAAAGTTTTTAAAGAAGACCTACCTGGGGACCTACAAGTGTATCCTACGACTCGTACACGAGAGGTACGATTCGTATGATGACTCATAGGTCAGTTCTTTGAGCACCTCACCACAACTGCTGCTACGGTTCATAGAATGCCATTACAGGTCATATTGAGAACCGTAGCAGCTGCTGTTTCAGCAATTTTTCTGCCACCTATTTTTTTTATTTCCATGCACACTGAGCATACATTAGTTCAATAACTTGGGTTGCCTCTCAAGAAGCACTTGATTTAACGTCGCAGCACGGCGCAGGTGGTCTGGTTACTAAGATTTCACCAAACCACCACTTGAGTTGCCTCCCAAGCAACGCCTGATTTAACGTCGCGGTACGACGTAAGTATCTTGACTACTTAGACTTCATCAAGGAACTTGGACTCATCCTCCACTATCTTGGATGCTTGGCTTTGCCAAGAGGTGCCCTGGATGAGACAAAACAAAACAAACAAAAACATAAAAGAGGAAACAACTACCACACAAGCCAAATACAAGCAAATAACCTAGTCTTAGACGTATTCCCCCGCAACGGCGCTACATTTTGATAATTCTCAAAACACACTTCTAACTGAAGTATGAAGCGTATATTTTCAATAAAGAACCCAACTTAGACGTTGGGGTCGATCCCATAGGGAATATGAAAGATCTAGATTACAGCCGGTAAGTGAACTTGTATGATAGTTACTTCACAATTGGGGGGAATTCTAATAATAATCAATAGTAAAAACAAAACAGCTGTCAAGGTTATGTTTGTGACTCAATAATTAAAGGATAACTAGGGTTTTTGTTCCCTACGAATTCATAACAGCTTTAGGTATACACTCGTGATCTTTACCAATACTTACTTACAGAACTGATAACTTCGGTTCATTCAAACGATCGACCAATCCCTATTGAATGAGTATACTCAATTACTTGACCAAGTCTCATGAGCGTTTCCAAACTAACCATTATCACTAAGTTCTAGATATAACTATCCTACGACCACAGCTCAAGTTATACAATGATCATCAAGATCAAGGCTCCGTTGTAGTTCTCTTTTCCTAATCTCTACCTCTTCAACCAAAGCAAGTAAAGAATTAGGACACTTCCTAATGTTGTACACCACTAAGAATCATTAAAGAAATGAAGAGAACACAATATATGTAATTAGTATTGGTTTTAGACTCACTTTGTGCAACCCTAGCTTGTTAATCTACCATGATTTCCACAGCCCTAGCTATGGGGGTTTTAGCCTGTCATAGTTGTAAGGTTGTGAAGTGTGTTCATGATTAAAGACATAAAAACAATACTTACAAATATGATTGACAAAAACTCTTCCTTTAATTAATCAGCAAAATCTTGAAGAACAAGTAGCAAGAATAATATGAATTCAAGGAAAGGTTGATCACAAGGTTGAACCAACTCAATTCTTTCTTTTAAAGGTGTAAAATTGTGCACTACAATTTTTTCCAACTAAAACCTAATTTACTTAACGTCTCCTCTGAAAAATAAAACATAAAACGTATTTATATAAACATAAGAATCCTTTTCCTAGGCTAACAGGGCAATTTTCCATATCTGGTGCCGACCTCATCACGGATCATCCTACGACTTGTAGGAGCATCCTACAGTCCATGGCAGCTTCTCGTGGTTGGATTGTTGGATGATTTTTTGGCTAAGTATCGAGACAAGGTACGATTTGTACCTCCTTCCTACGACTCCTACCAGGCTCCCGTGGCTTGATTCTGAATCTTTGCAATTTGTCTGAAGTTCACCACGATATGTATAGTACGACTCGTACCAAACTCTCACGGATCGTGGTATCCTCTCGTACTGAGAATCGGCCTTTTGTGCAATTCTTCTGGAGTTCATCACGACTGCCTTACCAAGGCTCGTACAATCTTGGTAAAATCCATGGCAAGATTCGTAGGTTTATTCTTCTAGCTTCAGCCTTTTGCTTTTTATCACGACCCTCAGTACGACTCGTAGGTCCATCCTACGAATCATACTGTGGACTGCATTTTTGCCCCGTTTTAAACACTTTTAGCTTCCTTTTTCAAATTTATGCTCCAACACCCATTTATCCTGAAATCAAAGGAAAAGTGCCTCATATCCACATAAATACACCTAAGTCCATGCTATTTTGTTAGTTTTGAGCGTCAATAGTGCTGTAAATCCACAACAAATCACACGTGCGCGGAAAATTTATTGCAGCCAACAACGAACGGTAACCACGGGTCTTCACTTCTCACCATGAGTCATTGGATGACCCGTGGTATCCTCAACTGCTAAGTCCAGCCTCTCCTACGATTGTCAACAATGACTCGTTATTCCAAGTAACGAGTCATTGCATCGCCCGTTGTCTCCATTGCCACCAGAACTTTCCCGCACCACGACTGCATACAACAACCCGTGGTTTGATACCACGAGTCGTTACGTCACCCGTTCTGTGATATTTTCCCAGTTTCAGCAGTTTTCAACTTTTAGCTCCTAGGTCTACTCCTAGGCACTTTCGGGGTATTACAACCTATAGCTCAAACACCTAATGGTATTAAACCTATTGTCTATATTGGTTCTTTGTGAAAAAAGAAATGCGAAAAATGAAATACAAAGGTATAAGGCATGCCTTGTTGCACAAGGATTTTTATAAATGCCTGGTGTCGACTATGAAGAGACATACTCACCCGTTATGGGTGCAATAACATTACTCTATCTTATTAGTTTCACTATCCATGAGAGACTTGAAATGCAATTGATGGATGTGGTTACAACCTATCTATATAGATCACTTGATAATGAGATATACATGAAAATTTCTAAAGGATTTAAGATGCCTGAAGCATATCGTTCAAAGTCTCGAGAAATGTATTCAATTAGATTGCAAAGATCATTATATGGTTTAACACAATCTAGGTGCATGTGGTATAACCGTCTTAGTGAGTATTTATCTAAAGATGATTATATAAATGATGAAATTTGCCCGTGTGTTTTTATAAGGAAAATAACATTGGAGATTGTCATACTTGCTGTTTATATTAATGACATAAACCTTATTGGAACTCTAATGGAGCTTCAAAGGGCAATTGATTATTTAAAGAAGGAATTTTAGATGAAAGACCTTGGAAATACAAAATTATGTCTCGATTTGCAAATTGAACATTTGACAAATGGTATATTTGTTCATCAATCTTCCTATACAGAAAAACTATTGAAAAGATTTTATATGGATGGAGCACAAACATTAAGTACTCCGATGGTTGTTCGATCACTTGATGTGAATAAGGATCCATTTCGACCTCAAGAAAAGAATGAGGAGATTTTGATCTTGAAGTACCATATCTTAGTGCAATTGGTGCACTAATGTATCTTGCTAACACTACAAGACCTGATATTTCCTTTTCGGTTAATTTGTCATCAAGGTATAGTTCTGCTCCTATTAGGAGGCATTGAAATGGGATCAAACACCTAATGCGGTATCTAAAAGGGACTACCAATATGGGCTTATTTTATTCTAACAATTGTAGTCCCGATCTTATTGGTTATGTTGATGTAGGGTATTTATCTAACCCACACAAAGCTTGATCTCAAACCGGCTACGTGTTCACATGTGGAGGTACTGCCATATCTTGGAAATCTAAAAAGCAATCTCTTGTAGATACTTCATCAAGTCATGCTGAGATAATAGCTATTCATGATCAAGCCGAGAATGTATGTGGTTGAGGTCCATGATACATCTCATTAGAGAAAAATGTTGTTTGAAATGTGACAATGTACCCACAAATTTATATGAAGATAATGCAACATGTGTAGCACAACTAAAAGGAGGATTCATAAAAGGAGATAGAATGAAGCATATATTGCCAAAGTTTGTCTACACACATGAGATCCAAAAGAATGGTGATATAAATATGTAACAGCTTCGTTCAAGTGACAATGTAGCTGACTTATTCACCAAATCTCTATCAATTGCAACTTTCAAGAAGATGGTGCACAATATTGGGATGTAAAGATTCAAGGATGTTCTCATTAGGAGGAGTTAATACGCGTTGTAATCTTTTTCCCTTATGAGGTTTTGTCCCACTGGGTTTTCCTTGTAAGGTTTTTAATGAGGCAACCAAAATGCGTGTTATTAGATATGTGTACTCCTTTTCCTTCACTAGATTTTTTCCTACTGGGTTTTTCTAGTAAGATTTAATGAGGCACAATGTCTTTTAATGAACATCCAAGGGAGAGTATTATAAATATATTATATAATGTGAATTTTAATAACGTCCAAATTCACTCCTCTTGACGAGAGAGTATAGACGGTCGTTGACAAAATAAATATACCCGATGAGTATCAGGATCGAATCCCACAGGGAATGTTAGTCGATCACACAACAATTGTCTATTAAATTGAAGTATGCATCAATGTTTCAAAACCAATAAAGTAAAAATTGGGGGAAATGCAATTTGTTAACTAAAAGAGGAATTCTATCATGAAAACAGAGGTAAAGCGTAAAAAACACCAAAGGAGAAACTACTAGGGGTGTGATATTTATAGGAGCATCAGG
>JACEIK010000168.1:175342-187102 GCA_018107945.1 Datura stramonium | reverse complement strand
CCAACAATTACAATATAGATATTTTTGAATCAAACTATTGTCAATAAAATAGAAATAAGCGATGAACCGCTAGCTGCTTAGGTTTGGAGACTGGGTCTAATAAAGTCCTGAATATTACAAAATTAAGAGGAAGAGCTTGTGGATGACTAGGTGTTGGACTGTGAATGACCTAATTTAATAAGAAAATAGGAATGAGTGATGGGTCGTTAGCCGCTTGGGTTTGGAGATCGGGTCTAACAAAATCCTGAATGTTATAAAAAGATTTACTCTATTTAATGCAAGTTGGTTTTTCGGTTATCTTAAAATCAAAAATCAAACTGAACACTGAGTTTTTAGAAAAAATAAAATGGAATAAAACCGAAGAACTGAAATAAAAGAATTGAATTAATTTAATTCAATCCAATTTTTTGGTGTTTGTGTCTGCCCCTAATAAATTCTAAAAAATTAGAGAAAAGTACAGCTTGTACATATGCTATACGACCTATACAATAATCCACAAAAATCATTGAGTAGTTATGACCAAGATAGCTTAATCCATGGCCCTAAAACCAGTCTACGACTTGTAAATAAGTTACAGGACTATGTTGCATGGCTTAAGATTCTAAGTATGGAAATATGTATGGCCAAAAACTGAACATACTGACATTATATTGCATCTTGTTATGGTGTGTCCAAAGTTAAGATACTTATTAAGGAACGGTGTCTATGTATGGCCAAATCTACAGACTGTAAGTGGCTTTTACAGCCGTACATAGAACTGTGAACAGTGAATCTTGATTTAGAAAGATATGAATACAGTTAGATCTATGGACCATAAATGAGTTATGCAGTCGTGTCTAGTACTGTAGTTGGTTGACTTTTAGATTTTTCATTTTACTAACTAAGGACTCGATAGGATCTACAATCAGATCCATGGACCATGAAACGCGTTTACGGTCTGTAGACGATGTTAGGCCCGCTGCAAATCACCCTGATTCAACAACTATAGATTTGGATTTTCGGATTCCCCCCCCCTTTTCATATCTCCATGCCCTAAAATAAAACAACTTTTTTCTCCAAGTCCGCTCACGTTAAGGTAATCATGTACCATGATTTCCTAAGCAATTTTAATGTATGATTATGGATTCTAAGTAAGATTCTATATTCAAATCCTAGGGTTTTTAAGGAACTCCAATCTCAAGATTCAAGAGCGTATTTTTTGCATTCTTCCTCAAAGTTTGAATATTTCTTTCATTGTTGGGAAGAAATTAAAGTGTGTATGGCTATTTCACATGAGAAAGTCATTGATCTTCCACATGCTACGATTCTTTAACCCCCCTTCCCTCATAAATTCTCCTTCATGTGATGGGTGGGGTTAAATATGAAAGTTGTGATTTTTTGTTTCATATAATTTCACTATGAATATCATGAAGTCTTATAAAATTTCTTATATGTTTCATATAATCTTATTCTACGAGTCTTACGATTTTTACATGAAAGTCATGAAAACATAAGAATTATGGTTTTTCTTCAAAGTAAGAAAGAACATATTTTTATGAATGAACATAATATGATTATGCCATGACATACATGATGCATGGCTTGTCTCCACAAGGGAGAGACTTTATGATTTTACCATGGTATGATGAACACATTCATGATGCACGAAATTATGAACTGACTTATGATCTATTGAGCTAAACATGACTTAAAGTTACACGTTATCATGTAATGACACAAGAGTAATGATATTAACCGAGAAGGCATAAGCGTAGATGATAATTGCATGAAATTATGTATATCAATATATGATAAGGATCATTTTGTTGGTTCAGAAAAATTTTCTATGTGGCCCTAGTAAGGA
Organism: Datura stramonium; assembly: GCA_018107945.1. Classification (NCBI taxonomy): domain Eukaryota; kingdom Viridiplantae; phylum Streptophyta; class Magnoliopsida; order Solanales; family Solanaceae; genus Datura; species Datura stramonium. The sequence continues at coordinate 185,259 of JACEIK010000168.1, read as the reverse complement.
CTTATTCAGAATCTTTGCTAGCAACATGTTGTGAATGTCTCATACTCTGACAATGTATGGAATAACTTAGCTCATTCAAAAGAGATCGACTCCATGTGCTCCCATGGTGATTTATATCGGTTAAACTATGAATTCTCTTATAATGAACTTATTTATAATGAAAGATAAAAATGTTAAGGTCAACCTACTGATTTGAACTCTTTGCTTACTCTTCATGATATAATATAATTCTTTTGGTTCTCATTCTTATTTAGTGATATTTCATGTTTAATTCAACTATTTTATATACAATACAATTTCATATGTACTTACTTTACTTTTTCTAGGGGCGCTACATTACTTATTAATACAAACTCAGGTACTAGGGACGATTGAGCAACACCTTAGGTTCTATACATTCAGTTATTGGTGAGACCCGTTTGCTTTTCGGATGTATCTTTTATTTCAACATTTCTAGTTTTTCCTAGAGGTGTGTCGGGTGCCTTATAGTGGTAAAGTATTGTGCTCATATTATGATAGAGGCTTCATAGATAGATTTAGATGAATTTAGATGTCTATGATGTAAACAATGGCAAATCCTTATGTTTATTAGTTATGATGATTTTGACTTAACATAACTTATACATGGAATTTCTTTGTATGATATTGAACTATTCCATCCTATTTCGCACATGTCTCATGATAAGGTTATGTGAGCTAGTTCACTCGAACAAGTTGAGACATCGAGTATTGATCTCGTTGAGGCACAGGGTCGGGGCATGACAACTTGAAAAATATATCTAACTTGATTATGTGTAGACATCTCCCACCTCATGTTTATGATTTGAGTAATCTGTATGCCTTGAATATAATCCCCATTGGCCTAGAGAAATGCTTCCATATGTATTAGGCTACTGGAGCATGTAAGAACACGAGCTATATCTTCAACTTTAGATTGTTGACAATAATAACATTTACAAGGGAATTGGAATCCCCATCTCTTCAAAGTATCATCAAGAGGTAGCTTGGATTTTCAAAATTTTCATAAAAGAAATAGATCTTAGTAGGTAGTCTATTAATCCACATGTATTTATATGGTATATTAGGTTCTTGACTTTGTCTCACAAGTTAGAATGCTGATTCAACTGTGAATTTTCCCCTTGATTCCATTTTTTAGAAAGGTCTATCCAACTCATTTATCTTATATGGAGGCCTAATATCTATCTATCTATATATATTCTACTAACTCATAAGGGAGTATCTCTTTAGTCAACTACTCGTTCCACTTTCCAGCTTCTGCTTTTCCATTGACTAGAAGAATAGTTTGATCAGATTCAAAATCTAGAGGAATAATGAAGAATAGTGCTCTTAAATTTGTCTAATTATCCAGTTAGAAGTATGAGTTCCCTTGTCTAATTAGCCACCAAATTTCATGCTCCATGTACTAGCTATATTTAATCATATTCTTCCATATATAAGTTCTTGTCTTTTCCTACTGATACTGCATGATGTCTCTTTAGATATTTGTTTCTCATATAGTTTCTCCAAAAAAGTGCTTTATATATGTCCTGTAAGCTTCTAAATCCATCCCCTTATTCTTGTGTTCTACAAAAAACTATCCAAGTAGCTCAATGTGTGCAAAAGTTTCTAGCTGAGTTGCTTCAAAACAATTTAGCAAACAACCTTTGCAACTGAGCTAGGATACCAGCTAGAGAATCACAAGCTAATATTAGGTGAATAGGCATACTTTGGAGGACTGATACGCTCAAATTACACCTCTTAAGAAGTATAAAGAGGTCATTGATCAAAATATAGAAGCCAACGACGTTGAAGTCAAATCCTACAGGAAATATGGTGCAAAATTTGTCAAAACTGAATATTCAAATTATCTAGTCGATATTTTCAAAAGGAGAAATAAAATCACAATTTAGATAAATGGTAATTTAAACAATTGTTTGAGATGATTACTAACTTATTCCAATAATTGAACTAAACTTGGACTATCTTCCCTAAGATTTCTTAATTGTGATAGGACTATCTTATATTTCAACCTAGGATAATATTATACATGCAGAGCAAATAATTTTAACAGTCCTCCAGTAGAGATTTTATGTGAAATTTTTCAAGCACGTGAACCCGTGGTCTCTCCATAAAATTAGATATTTTATTTACATATTTTCTATAATTGGTATAATATTATATACTGGCACCCATGGTACAAGAATTTTTAGTGGTGCATTTGATTGAACATTTAAGTTATTTACTTTGAGTACTTGGGTTCAACTCCCACTAGATACATTATTTTTTATTTTTTTTTGTGGTACACCTGTATTATAAAAATTCTAGATTTACCTCTACAATCTTCGAAGTCTTTCGACCCACTTAGAGTAATATCACCTTAAATCCTTTTGGCATTTGGGTGTTTCTTGATTTTATTATTGTTATAAGTTTCGGGGCGGCTATTCTCATAATAGCTCAATTAATTAGATGAGGGTTGAAAGCCTCAAATCTCTGTTATCAATTCTTCTTCTAAAGAAAAATATTTTTGGTCAAGAAAATTAGATTTTAGGCAGGACTTAACATTTACAACTGTTAAAACAATCAACACGGAAGAATTGATAATGCATGTGACTTGCTAACCTAAATCTCTACGTTCATAGACCCATCATCGCTAGTTAATCAAGGTTTCCACGACCCTAGATATAAGATTTAGCCACTCATAATACAAACAATAATAACCATGACTGTGTAATCAATATTTAACATACACTTACAAATATTGTAAAGAAATCGTTGTTGATATTGAAATCCAAACTTCTTTCAAAAGGATAATATTCTTCTCTACTTTTTGTTCCTCTTTTGTTGAACAATGCCAAGGATACTTTTTTAATAAAATGGAATACTACTAAACTAAACCTTACTAAGCATGAAAAAGGCAATTTTGTGCCTTAAGTATTTACAAAATTGCCACTGTCACAACGTCTGCTATGCTTCTTCCCCTGCGTTTCACATTTTATGGGCCGCACATCGGCCGCGCTTAGCATGGTTCCAGGCTGGACATTCTGTCCCTTATATGACTTGTATCCGCTGTCCACGATTGGTGAAATGTGGTCTATGCTTTGAACACGCTTGAGTTGGCACTGACCCAGTCATTCTAACATGACTTGTGTCTGATCCATCTTTCGCGTATTGCCATCCATTATCCGCATTCTGATGGCATTTGGCCGTGATGAGAAGCGAACTTTTGTCTTGAAGTGCGATGGATCCGTGGTTCGCATCTTAGCATATACGGTCTGCGTTTCATCGTTCTTCATTCTCATTTCTATCTTTTGTGTATTTTAGCTTCTTGGCTTGCTTTTTTGTTCTCTTTTCAGCTCGGACAGTCCTTTGACCTTTTTATCTCACAAGAATTGCAAACTAAGATAATTAGACCACAAGATGCATATCTTTTAACAAAAAACAAGCAATAAACTTAATCTTAAGTGAAAGATAAGTAGGCGCAAAACCCACTTATCAAAATCCCCAAACTTAAATTATTGCTTATCCTCAGGCAATTCTAGAACTCCATCTAATTCCCAGATTCCATGCACTAACTTCGATTGCTACCAAACATGTAGACTTCTTACTTACCTCATATTTTCAACATGATTTCATCTCTATAATATCTTGATGTGACACACTAACCTCCAAGTCAATCTATCACTCTTACATTACTGTTATCTTGCTCAAAATCTCTAATTGAATCATAGAGTCAAATCTTTTTATTTACTGCAGTGCTCTCACAAGAAGAAAAAAGGCTTTCCTACTCCACACATTTTGATTTTTGTACAGAGAACTCTGATGAATTGAACTCTTTTCCTCAAAAAATAATTCTCACACATGAAACTAATACCATATTTTTGTCTTTCATGTAATTCTCCACTAATATAGACATATTTGACTTGAAATCAACTAGGACTTACGGGTACTTGAGGATGAATCTGGTTCAGGTAAGATTTTTATTTTGAATTAATTTCTACTTCCCTAAACACTGCATTGTGCAACTTCACAACCTTTATCTTAGTATACTTCATCTCCTATTCCTTTATCTAACTTCTGTTGTTATTCCTTTCTTTTTCTTTATGATTCACTCTCATTTATTATCTGTGCATTAAAGACCAAGACTAAATAATACTGCTACTTCTTTTTTTCGAAGGAAGAACTAGAATCTCTTACACCATTTATTTTTGACTAACTACTCATTTTTCAAGTTGACTCCATCTCTCCTTTTCTCTCCTCCCCCCAAACTTAGTCTTTTATCAATTCTTGAACTTTCAAAATGCGTTACCCCCAAACTTAGGAATTTAGCCGAAGTTTTCATTGTAGAGTGTTTATGGAAGTTGAGTGTTAAGAGACGGTTAACTGTTAAGCTCATGAGGTTGTCAAAGAATTGGTTTTGGGCTCAAAGGGGCTGACTAGGGATAATATGTACGAGTAGGTCATTTTGGTCTCACAGTGGCAGTCCAAAGAAAACCTAATATCATTTTTCAAAACAGGGGTAGTCTATGATTTCACATCAAAGAACATTTTGGGCAAGTTCTAGAATATAATGCATGCAAAAAACTAGATGAAATCCTCACACACTCTTGGCATATGCAGTACCTAGATAAACTCAGACTCAATCCTTAATGGAAAATAATGAACTTGAAAAGAAATGCTTGGTCTAGACAACTCAAGTAGTGCACCGAAAGTCAAACAAGGAATATTTTGCAGTCAAAATTAGGAATTTATTCTTTATTTTTAATTCATGTTTGAGTTTCATGAAAGCTCACACATTTGGTATTAGCCAAGCCATATGCCGACTACACACAAGACTTTTTCCCTTAAGAAAGTCACCTAGCTATCTACCATCGGAAAAAGCCACCCGATCAAAATAAAAAAATATAAATAAAAGATTTGCTCATTGGAAAAGAATCCTGGTATGAAGAAAGCCCTTGGAGTTTTATTTAACATAAATATATCACACAAGGAGAACTTAATTTGATAAACATGCTCAATCTCATATTTATTTTAAACAAGTATTTTTATCCACAATCACACCCATGATGGGTATATTCATACATTACATACCATAATGTATCATTACTAACCCACCATACTTCTAGCTACCCTACCCCTATAAAATAGCATATGTATTGTCCTTAACATATACAAAATATAGAAACAAAAGAGGGTAGGAGCTCCCCGGAGTGCTCTGATCCACCTAAGTCTGACCGGTCACCTCAGACTGGGATGTAGCAGTGGGAATTTGGGTGGTGGTAGCGACATCTCAGCAAGAAGTGAAATTAGCCACTCATTTGTGGATTAAACANCCTGCACCCACCATATGTGCTATCATATCATTCATGGAGAATTGTGTGGCCATCTAAACCTCTTTCTCCTCATCTCTGCCTTCTATTCAGTGTATCTCCTCAAAGGGCTCCTCATTTGTTTGTGCCCTCTCTTCCTTAAAGTCCTCCTCTTTTGGAAATGGGGTGTCAAATATGCTCAAGTCAGGATGCAACTGCTGTATGACCCTCTTTACCTTGCCCATATCTGCTCACAGTGTGGCAATAGTGTCATCTGCACCAATACCCTTAAGAGCAGAGACCCTTTGCTCTAAATTCTGAATTGTAGCATGAACTAGAGCAAAATCCTTGTCAATGGATCCCTTGATCCTCTCAAGTATGTGCTCAATAAAAGAGGTAAGCTTTGTGTTGTTCCACGCTGTCATATTTGCAACCTAAACTTTCCAAGCTGTGGAGAGCAACTACATAGGCTGTGGTGCCACTAGGGTAGTAGAGGAGGAAGGCATTACTTTAGCTAAAGCTGGTGTAGATGTCTCGATGGCTATGTCATCCACTAAGTAAGGATCACGAGTCCTTGCTGCCTTTGAGGGATGAGTGATGATTGGCTCACACTTTCTCTTTTTGATCTTTGATTCATCTCATCTTGAATCTTTCTGATATCCACAACCTAGTTTGCTATTCATCAATTCTTGTTATTTTGGGGACACCAGCATCACGACGTAGATTTGTGATCAACACTGGAAAGGGTAGAGATGTGTGTGCCTATCGAGCTTTCTCCTTTATCTCAAGGGAAATGATGTATCCCACGTTGATATACACCCCACCATAATACAAGCAATTAGAATAGCCCATGTTGGTGGTATCACGTTATCATTCTTGGATGGTGTTAGTCTGGAGAAAACAAATCCAAGCCAATGCTTGGCTTGAATGTTAAGGTCACTCTTATAGATTGGACCGATAGATATGGCCCAAGAAAGTGAACCACCTGCTATCAAAGATGCAGTCCAAGTGTAGTGATTTTCTGTGTTTTCCAACTTGGACAGATACTCTGTCGTGTCTGCATCATCATCACCAAAGTAGGCCATGTTAATGGCCTTTTAGGTGCTATCCACCCACACACCTCTGACTTTCACATTTTCAAGGCATGACCTAGATCTCAAGGGCCAGTAGCTTTCTGATGTCTCTAAGTGGCCCCATATGAAGCATAGAATTTCCTAACTAGTTGTGAGTAGAATTTTCTTGGATGAACTATGAATACCTGTTAGGCCCTTTCCTTTGTCTACTGTAGTATCTCCGAAAAATCTTGTTCAATCCCATTCAGACTAAACTTCTTTTCTCCGTTGAAGTTTCTATTTTGCTCCCCCTCAAAAAATCTTTCTTTCATGCTAGGGATAACACTAAATCGAATAGCATCTTATCCTAGCTTTCAATGGAGTTTATCCCATCTTTCCTCTTCCCCTATGTAACACATCGAGTCTTGAAATGGCTCTTTGGAGGAAAAAGAACTAAAATTTCAGATCTAGTGCAGGTGCGATGGTGGGATCGATGGCCCATCATGTAGGTGACAAACCATCGTGGGTGGCATCGTGGCTTGACGGCGACGATGATGGCCCATCAGAATAGCGATGCACCATCGTATGTACCATCACGTTTTGGCCTCAATGTCCCTAAGTGAGAGAGGACCTGATAGACCATCGAGGGAGTGACAACCCATCATGACTACTGTTGTTAAGGGATATTTAGGACATTCCTCCCCGGGTTAAGGATTGATGATGAGGGCAACGGACTATTGGTTGAGTGACGACCCATCACGGCCACCGTCGGGACATCAGTTGTTCAATTCAATCTAATTTTTCAAGGGTATTTTTGTAAATTCCTAAACTTCTAACCCCTAAGTGACGTTTTTTTGGGTTTCTTAAAGAGTGTATTAAGAGGTTAACCTAACATAAGCCCTCATTCTTTCAAAATAACAGTGAATTGAAGATCCTCCCTCATGATCAAGGCTAGGGTTCTTCATCAAATCTCCTCCAATCTTCTTGGGTTTTCAAGACATGTTTAGTAGTCAATTACCCATGTTTGTAGAGTTATGAATGGGGGAAATTATTCTACCCTCATTCCCAATTTCATCCTAATCCCATGGTTTCAAGTCTCTAAGCATGTCAAGTTAAAATTCTAGGGTTTTACCCAATTTTCATAAAATCTTCCATGTTATCTCTATGGGTTTAATCCTCTCATGTTTTAATTGATATTTTATGGATATTAAGATAGATTTAACCTTCAATTTACTTTCGAATGCATGGTTTCAATTCCATGAAGATTATGCACTATTATGCATGATTAATAAATTTCAAGCTTATGAGTCCATGATTTCAAGTATGATGAATTATCAAGTATGCATGAATATTTATGAATTCTTAACTTATGATTTCATGATTTTCGAAATTATGAAGTTTGATTCAAGCATGTATTATTTTTCATGAAGTTCAAGTTCAAGTATCATGGCTGACTCTATGGCACCTTTTCATGAATATTTTCCTACATGTCAAATACGATTATGATATCATGTTTTGGCTACTCCATGCAAGTTCAAGTATGTTTTCACGATAATGATTATGAGCCATGTGCATGTTATGGGAGTAGTATCTAGTACTGAGTAGGCTAGGGGTTCAGGCAAACCCCGAGTCTCAAAACTATGGGCCATTGTAGGTATATATTCATGTTCAAACTCTACGGGGACTCACAAGTGATATCACATCTTAATTGTTCCTAGCCTTGGCAAGCTTGGGACAGCTCTGCCTACTTAAGCGAGATAATTGGGGCATCATGTAAGCTCTATCATGATGTTGTCGGTTAAGATGAATCCTCCCATTGTTACTCATGTTTTTAGATACTCATGTTCATGTCTTATGATATTATGTTTTATAGTATATTCGACCCATTGATCAGTTTATAAGTTTTCACTTATGTTTTCAAGTATGACACACTATATGATTTCTATTTTTAAACCTTGGGTCATTATGTTCAGATTATGATGAATAGCTTATGATTATGTATACTTCAAATATATGGCTTTTAGAATGTTGCCCTTACTCCCATTATCTATTTTGATTTATATTCATGATTTCAGACTATTATTTTACTATAATATTTTACTTTCTCTACATACTCGATACATTCAAAGTACCAACCGCATACTCTATGCTATATCATCTCATGATATAGGTTCGAGTGATCTATCTCGGATCCGTCGTTAGCTCACTCCCGCTTAGTCCAACTCTATCACAGTTTTAGTGAGTTCTCATGATCCAAGGACATCAGTTTTGATTATGTATCTTTTGTTCATATCTTATAGTTTCAGAATTACCGAGCTAATTGGGGGTGTTTTTCCATCAACTCATCAGATGTTTAGAGGCTCTTTAGACAACTATTTATAGATGGTTCAATGATGTTGGTTCGCGTTTAAGTTCATGTTGTTATGATATGCATACTTTCACTTATATCATGTTCATGCTTTATTTACTCTTAGTAATGATATTATTCATGTCATGTACGTGCCATGGGTTAGCTTGGAGCCATTCGTGGTTCTAGGTCTCGTGTCTCAATTTGGGGTCCTAGCTCGAGTCGTGACACCTCTTCATTTTGCGTAGGGCTTCCTTTACCTCAGGATCTAAGTCGGACTCCATCTCTGTAGGTTTCTTTTCCTTTTCTTTGCCCTTTTCCTTAGGATCATTTTGTTTAGCTATGCGAGGACAAGAGGTTCTTCGTGAAGTCATCCTACAAAAGTAATCATTTGTCAGTACAAGTTGGAACCATAAATATACACGTGGGTTGACACTACCATCATTCATGGTGGACACGCGGTCAATATCTTTAGAAACGCATTCCACGCTTCCATTGTGAAATAAAAATAGAAGACTGGATTCTTTCTACCAGCATCTACAGTGAATCTAAGGACCACATTTTAAAATCTGCATTTTGCATTTCCATCACGAATTCAAATCAGTCAAACTGAACCTTCTAGAAGGCATCCGCATATTGAAAATATGGCTGCACTTTATGAGATGTGGCCCATGAACCAAAAGCGGTCCCTCTAGTAAACGTCGCCCTATTTTTTCTCCTTTGATTCCAAACTAGGGGTGGACAAATCAATCTGAGGCTCATTAGATGATCGAGATGTCCTCCCACTCATTACATCACAATACCTACCTATCCGTCCACCCTACACCTAGCCTACTCAGAATTCGGCAAACAAAACTTCTATTCATGTAATTTATCAAACACATGGTGAGCATGAATTTAGGTTACTCTAGTGTCTTTGGATTATTTGAACTACAATCTACCAAATATCCTCAAACATGAGTTCATAAATTCCACACAAGTTTGTAAGTAATGGAGTTACTCAAACTTCACCCGATCAAACATCCCTTATCAAACCAACTCAAACATTCAAAGAAAAAGTTCTAACATTGAAAGCAAGATAATGAATGAAACTATGTTACTTATACTTCTTGTGTGTGATGAACTCAAATTTGGAGTGTGGATGCGAGTGATGAGAGATCGAAGAAGAGAGTGTATATAAGTGGGAAGTGGAGGTGGAGAAAGATTGAGGGA
>JACEIK010000168.1:137058-147499 GCA_018107945.1 Datura stramonium | reverse complement strand
TTAATGAGTTTAAGGTATATAAATGAATTATTATTTCATAAAGTTCTTTTTTGACCCGTGATTATTATATATCATCTAACACTGTTGATTCTTGATTACAGACATTGTGTACTTGGCTACCTCAGCACAATAAGAGGATAGCCACGAACTACGAGAGGAAGAGCAGTTCAAGGATGTCAGATTGGTTTAGGAATGCAAGATTAAAGAATAAGAGGCTTGCATGGATGCTACCTCATCTTTTCGAGGCGCTTCAGGAATATTGGAGAACGCCTGAATTTAAGGCAAAATGTGAATAGGCGAAGAAGACCAGGAGTGAAGGGAAAGGTGGAAAGTAGCACACTGGGGGTACAAAGAGCTAAGAGACGATAGCTAGAGAATTGGTAAGTAGTTATTATATTCAATACTTATATAAATTAAATTTGATTAAATTTTATATATTGTTTTACTTTGCAAATAAAAAATTGGGTCGTGACCCTACTAAGGAGGAGCTATTTTGGGCTACCCACGTAAAGAAGAAGAAGAATGAGTCTGATGTTGACACATGGGTCGAACAAAGAGCTGAACAAGCCTATGTAAGTTCATACATATTATNATATAAATAGTAATATTTTAAGTTTAATTTGAATAACCATATTATACTAATTAACTTTTTTTAATTATGTAGATGGATTATCAGCGACTCTTGTCTGAGTACCGCCAGATTCAGGAAGCCCTAGGTGGGCCGACCCAGATTTGGACTGAAAAAGTGGTCGGGGGGAGGAAAAAGGGGAGAGTCTACGACCTAGGATTCGACGGATTCAGTCTAGACTGGAAGGTATTGGCTCTTCTAGCCAGGCTGAGGCGGTTGATGGTGTTCAGATCGCTGCAATGTCGCAAAAGATTGAACAGCTTACACGTGCCTTGGCAGATGCCGAGGAAAGACGCATTGCAGAGAGTAGGACAATGTGTCATACCGTCGAGGCTCTCAAGGCACAAGTGAACAGCCTAGCTAGTGGAATGCGAAGACGACGTTCCCGTTCTCCTCCTTTGGATGACGAAGTGTTTTCGGCAGATGATGAAAATATCGAAGAGACACCTTAGTTATTAGGATTAATGTAAATTGAAAACAAACTATGTATATATTTTGATATTTTTAAACTTTATTTATAATTTTGGTGGATATTTAGTATTGTTTTTGATGTTTTAATTCGATAATTAATATGTTATTGATGTTCTTGTTCATTTGAAATTGTTTTGGCAGCAATTAGTGCTGGATATTAGCTGAAATTGAATTGATTTTTAATTTGGCAGGTGAAAATGCAGAAATTGCAACTTTTTGCTGCTGGTGCATTTGCAGAAAACCGACGGACAACATAGGTAAGTTCGTCGGTTTTCTGCAAATACATACCACAAGAAATCAGAAAGCCGACGGACAAACCGACCGTGTCCGTCGGTAATTTTTTTCCCCCGTCGGGTAATACTTTAAAAACTCACGGAATTAAAATTCAACGAACCGACGGACGTCCGTCGGCAATATCCGATGCTGTTCGTCGATTTTTTAATTCCGACGCGACATATTCCGACGACTCTTTATCCGTATGTTTTCCGTCGTTTTTGGCTAGAAAACTGACGCTGTCCCTCGGAAATGGCCCTCATTTTTTTGACTATTTTTTAGTAGTGAATCACATTTGTTAGTACATGCATGTATATATACATAAAACAAATGAGATTATACTAAAAATGAGGTAAAAAAATGGCTAAAGCTCGGGTATAATTATCACTTGGGCATGTAAATATGCCAAGATCACATGAATAAGGCTTCACAAATTCGAAATCACAGAATCATAAATTTAAAAATTCGTAAACATTCATGCATACGTTAATATTCATCATACTTGAAATCATGGGCTCATAAAGCTTGAAATTCATAAATCATGCATAATAGGGCAAAATTATCATAAGCTTGAAATCATCAATTCATGAGGAATTTGAGAGTTAAATCTTCCCTAACAACAATATTTCAGCAAATGGAACATGAAAGAATTGAACCCATAGAGATAGCATGGATAATTCAATGGGTTAAATCTTAGAATTCCACAGTTTAGAACTTGAGAAGTAGAGATCACAGAATTTAGCTTGAAAAGGGCATGAGGGTGGAAGGACTTTCCCCATTCATAACCCTACATACCTGAGCTTGAAGAATCTTCGATTTGATTGGAGACTCAAAGGGAATTGAGATGGAGAAAATAATGAAACCCTAGCTCCTCTTGAGGAGGTCTGATCTTCACTTGGGGGTATTAGGAGTAGAATGAGGGTTTATAATTATTAAAACCCTTAAAACCTTTAGGAGGCTTAAAACGACTTAGTTTAGGAGTTAGGAACATAGAAATTACAAAAACACCCTTAAAAATTCGACTGGAAAAATTACACTGGCAGTCCCAACGGATGACCCGACGACACATAAAGACACATACATGTCTTTTATTCATGAGTAAGTATATCTTACTTTTGTAAAAGGGCATTTATGCAATTAACCACGTGCAGAGGGGTAAGGTAACGACAGATTACGCTTGGGAGATCTTTTCTTGGTGGGAAAGTAGAGGACCAGTTCGTTATATTCGAAAATTCAAAACATAATGTACCAAAAACAAAAGCATCTTTTCCCAGCCCATTATATAAAGAGACAGAGACTTCAAATTCAACTTTCCCTAAACCACACCATCAAACTTTGCCTCTTTCCGGCAACCGTCTACAACTTCCTCATTTTATTCCACATCGAAACCCTATATTTTCTAACCACTGAAAAAGAAAAATTCTATTCTTTTTTCCTTTTTATTCCAAGATTTTTCATGTTTTTGACCTTTTAAGTGAAGAAAGGAAAACCCAACTGATCAATCTTCTGTTATAGCGAAAGTTGTGCCAGAAGATAGTTAAAGGTATTGACTTTCATTTCTTATGGGTCGCCTCTGTATTGTGAAGTTTGAAAGTTTGTGAAAATAAAATTTTGGCCAAATTGTTAATAGGTCAATGAGTTTCTCTTAAATTCTGATTATATTGACTTTCTTCTCACAATTGGAAGGAAATAAAAATTCTTTCCTTACTTATTCATGTCTTTGTCTTTGTTTTTGATAAGGTAATTTCTTACAAAGGTTTCGAGGAAACGCCACCGCAGTTTTATAAATTCGGTTAAGGTATTGGGTTTATGTGTGTGAATTGTGGAGTTTCCAAGACATTTCATTTCTTTTATCTACTATGTTTTTCCATGTTTTTCCCTTTTTATTCTCTTTTTTGATTAATAAGAGCTGATAAAGTAATCCCAAGTGATCAATCTTCAGTTATAGTGAACGTGGTGCTAGAAATTCGATTTATCCATTGGTTTCTTATCCACCTTTTTTTATTGTGTGTGTGTGAGTAAGTTTCCTGACGTTCTGTTCCATTAATCTGTCTTATGGGAGTGTGTGATAGTATTTAGATTTTTGAACTGGTTATNCTACATAATGGCGTTTTTTGAGGGCTGCCTTCAAAGGTTTCATTTTCGTAAATGGTTAGTCTGTTGAACTAACTGTGAGAAATTTGCGGGGATTGCTCAATTTTGACTGAATAATATCTGTGTTTTGATGTATCATCAATTTTCAATGTTGAAGATTTTGATTCCCAAGACAAAGAAATGGAAGCTATTGGGAAGGACGACTTGAAGAAACCACTGTTGCAAGATGATGATGCTGTAGCTGTCAATGTGGTTCAACTAAGTGACAGTAGGAATAAAAAGATTAGAACTCTTCTTTTCAAAGTTAGTGGCATCACTTGTGCATCTTGTTCCAATTCCATAGAATCTGCGTTGGGAAAGCTGAAGGGGATTGAGAGTGCTACAGTGTCTCCACTTCAAGGCCAGGCCGTTGTTAAATATGTGCCAGAACTTATCAGTGTATGTCCAATTTAAGACAATGAAACACTATCTTAATTTTATGCCGAGAATTTAATCTTCAAATATTCTAGGACTTCAGAGTCCTAGACGACCAAATAGCTTAGTTGTCTTTACATGCTGTTGACAGTCCGTTGTTATAAACTTCACTAAATCTATTATTATTAACTGATAGATTGATTCTTTTATTTGTGCTTTTCTTTTTTTATTTCCAATACTATGAAAGTTCTGTAATAACTGCTTCCTTAAGTGGCTTGTGTTTCTGACAAAAAAATTGATTTTTGTGGCAATAACAGTTTAAACTCAGTTTTATATCTCAAAGAAGGTATGCAAACCTTTTGCTCAAACAAAGGTTTTAATCTCTCTCTCTTTCCCATCCGAACGATCCTACTAGTTTTTTCTCTACAGTCCTGTAGCATACTTATTTATGCATGTTTCACTGTAAGGAGGAATTTTACAAATTTCATAAAAACAGCAGAATAGGTTTAAAGGTGAAACAAATAAAGGCAAATATTTTAGTATGAAGTACATTTGAAAAAACTATCCCTGATTCCTTATCATCTCTTTGTATGTTAAGTGCTTCCGGAGGTCAAGCTCAACTGAGAAAAGTTGCATCAACTCTGATGTTTATGACTTCAGAGATTGATTTAATGGTGGTTGATTGCTCTTTTTTTTCTTCCTTATTTATGTTTCCATATTTCTAACTAAATATATGACTATACCAGGCAAAAAAGATAAAAGAGGCTATCGAAGACACTGGTTTTCTAGTTGATGAGTTCCCAGAGCAAGACATTGCTATCTGCCGGATCAGAATCAAGGGGATGGCATGCACAAACTGTTCTGAGTCTGTTGAACGTGCCCTTTCGATGACTGATGGAGTAAAGAAAGCTGTGGTTGGTTTATCTCTTGAAGAAGCAAAAGTTCATTTTGATCCAAATGTTACAAGTACCAGCCAGATTATTGAAGCAGTAGAAGATGCTGGATTTGGAGCTGATATAATTAGTTCAGGCAGTGATTTAAATAAAGTACACTTCAAGCTAGAAGGCATCAATTCTCCAGATAATTTTACTGCTATTCAATGCTATCTCGATGCTTTGGAAGGTGTAAACACCGTTGAAATTAACCAGCAAGAGCACAGAGTAACCATAAGTTATGAACCAGATATAATTGGTCCAAGAACCCTAATGCAGTGCATCCAAGAATCCGCACATGAGTCAAGTACTTATCAAGTGAGCCTTTTTATCCCACCGAGACAGAGAGAAATAGAAAAAGAGCATGAAATCCACACTTACAGGAACCTGTTTTTGTGGAGCTGCTTATTTTCAGCGCCGGTATTTGTTTTCTCAATGGTACTTCCAATGCTTCCTCCTTATGGAAATTGGTTAGAGTATAAGGTTTTCAACATGTTAACTGTTGGAATATTATTAAAATGGATCCTTTGCACACCTGTGCAGTTTGTTGTTGGTCGAAGGTACTCTTTCCTTCATGGAATTTTAAATGCAATGTGATTACCCTTTTTATTCTGAACTGTCTTTCCTAGAGATATGACTAAAATCTAATAGTTTCTAATTCTAAACTTCTATTTTAGGTTCTATGTAGGATCATATCATGCACTGAGACGGATATCTGCAAACATGGATGTTCTGATTGCATTGGGAACTAATGCTGCCTATTTTTATTCAGTTTATATAATGATAAAAGCATTGACCTCAAACTCCTTTGAGGGGCAAGATTTCTTTGAGACGAGTCCCATGTTGATATCGTTTATATTATTGGGGAAATACCTAGAAGTTCTTGCAAAAGGGAAGACATCAGATGCTTTGGCAAAGTTGACAGAGCTGGCTCCGGAGACTGCGTACCTATTGACACTGGACGGTGCTGGGAATATTATTTCTGAGACAGAAATTAGCTCTCAATTAATACAAAAGAATGATGTACTTAAGATTGTTCCAGGGGCAAAGGTTCCTGTAGATGGCGTTGTTATTAATGGTCACAGTTATGTGAATGAGAGTATGATCACAGGAGAAGCTAGGCCTGTTTCTAAGATGCCAGGTGATAAGGTACTCAAGATTTGTTGGCCATGGGCTTCACACTTTTCGTTTTCAAATGCAGGCTGTCATCAACAGATTCTATATCTTTTAGCATTTTTTTTAATAATAAACATTTAATTATTAGGTCATTGGTGGAACTGTAAATGAGAATGGATGTGTACTTATCAAGGCCACTCATATTGGTTCGGAGACTGCCCTCTCACAAATTGTTCAGTTAGTTGAAGCTGCTCAGCTTGCCAGAGCACCTGTTCAGAAACTTGCTGATCAGATATCAAGATATTTTGTACCCACGGCGAGTACTATCAATTTAAATAGAGACCAGTACAAATCCTGTTAGCTTATTTTGTTTTTATGAATGAGATGAAATCCAAGAAGTTCATACAAAACTATTCAGATCTAATCGTTAATTCTTTTTTCAGACAGAATCTTAATTGTCATATGTTTGTTTAAGCGAAAGAGATACTCCCTCGATGTGGAATCAAGATATATGTTGCAATTGATATCTCCAGTATATTCATCTTAGAAGTCTTTATTGACAATGTACCACTATTTAGATACTGGTGGATGCAAACACTTAAATCTATATCAAAGACCATGGCCAAATATCCTCTGGTTTATTCTAAGACCTTAATCTGAATGATTTAGAAGAAAGAATAATTTGGAGCCTGTCATAGTTTCTAATGTGTATGCGTAGCACAGTTCGTATGATAAGTAAGTCAATATAGCTTTTGAGATTTGAAATGGCTTGAGTTCATCTTATTCTCAGATGTTGCCAGTTATCTGCAGGAGAGCTGAAACAATTCAATTTTATTATATTTCAGGTTGTTTTAACTGCAGTTGTGACATGGCTGGGATGGTTTATCCCTGGAGAACTAGGTGTATATCCTTCAAGTTGGATACCAAAAGGAATGAATGTATTTGAGCTTGCGTTGCAGTTTGGTATATCGGTATTGGTGGTAGCTTGTCCTTGTGCTCTCGGATTAGCTACCCCTACAGCAATTATGGTTGCCACTGGAAAGGGCGCTTCTCAAGGTGTACTTATTAAAGGTGGAAATGCTCTTGAAAAAGCACATAAGGTTTGTTCACTTCTCCAGCCTTATTAGTACCCTATAGATGAAGTTATTTCAAATTCACAAGATAGTTGTCCACTCTTATTTGTTTTCTTCTTTTGAGCTGAGAGGGATTTGTGGGGTCATGGACGTTGGTGTTGTCAGACAATTGCGTTGAAAATTCAAATTCGGAGATGTCCACCATATGCCTATTCCCATTTATTCCAGAGCAAGCCAGAAATGAGATGAATCCTTGGTTCTAGAAGTTCTTGTTTACAGCTGTGGATAATATAGATAGTTAAGTGGGAGTTTGATTGTGCTTGCAGACTAATTTTAGTTCCAAATGTTCTAATTCATGAATAGAAAAGAAATTGCATTTTTCTATTTTCCAGTGTGGGTATTAATGCAAACACATCTTGTTCTTGCAGGTGAAACTGGTTGTGTTTGATAAGACGGGAACACTGACGGTTGGAAAACCCACTGTTGTCAGTGCTGTGCTGTTTTCTAACATCTGCATGAAAGACTTCTGTGATGTAACTATCTCTGCCGAGGTGGGCTTCTTTTCCCTTCAGTTTCTTAATTCTTTTCCTTAATACATTCTTAGATGTGATGCCTACCCTATATCTGATAACTATTGATAAATCAAGAATCAAAAGAGATGAAAAGTATTCTGTATTTTGTGATTTACAATTGATAAACTAGAGACCATTTATATACAAAGACCTATAATTACAAGCATGATTTTAGCACCATATCTTGCACAATATCAGAGATAATAACTTTGGGTTCTCCTCAACTTGTATTTGTAAAAGTATCTCTTCCCACTTTTAGTTCCTTCTTTTTTTTTTAGTAAGTGTAACTTCGATATTGCAGGCTAATTTGACTTGGAACATCTTCTGTTGTTCTAGAAGAGAGTGTTAATTGTTGTGAATGTAGTTACATCAGTTATCACAGCTAATATTAGTTCCATTAAAGTGAAAATCAATTTTGGACTTACCGTCCATGAAAGTGGATTACCTGCAATCATGTTCAAGTAGTAATCATTAAATTAACTATTCAAATATGGACTCAAATAAAACAAGGTATTTTCAATTGTGTTACCATAAGTGGAGAAGTCACTTAAAAAAAAGAACTGGTGATATCTGTGATGGATTCATTTTTCCAGAATTTGATTTTCAGGCAAATAGTGAGCATCCTATTGCAAAAGCAGTTGTGGACCATGCCAAAAAATTACGCCTGAAGCATGGTGCTGAAAATGAATATCACCCTGAGATAGAGGACTTTGAAGTGCACATTGGAGCTGGTGTGAGCGGAAAAGTTGGAGGACGGAAAATCCTAGTTGGAAACAGGAGGCTTATGCATGCTTTCAACATCCCAGTCAGCAGTGAAGTTGATAACTACATTTCAGAGCATGAACATCTTGCTCGGACTTGTGTCTTGGTTGCCGTGGAAGAGAAAATAGCTGGGGCTTTTGCTGTGACCGATCCTGTAAAGCCAGACGCTGCACGTGTTGTTTCTTTTCTCCACTCAATGGACATCACTAGTGTCATGGTGACTGGTGATAACTGGGCGACAGCAAGAGCAATTGCAAATGAAGTGGGAATTCAGATGGTGTTTGCTGAAACTGATCCACTGGGAAAAGCTGATAAGGTTAAAGAATTGCAGGCAAGCTTTCCTCTCCTCTTTCCTAATAATATGGATATTTTATCAAGATTCATAAATAGCAGTTGATGTATTGCAAGCTGTTTGTCTAGTAATGGCTTGGCTATTGTTGGCTGTAAGTCTGATGCTTTATGGTTTCATTTTGAGGATGGTTTGCAATTGCTAGGAAGAAACTCCAGACTGTAATCATGTGTGCAAATTATTTTTGTCCATTTTAAGGGAAAATGCTTTGAAGATCCACTATGCTCAACTTAGCTTCTATATTTCTACCACTTTGATGCAGTTGAAAGGCACTCCTGTTGCAATGGTAGGAGATGGGATAAATGATTCCCCAGCACTTGTTGCAGCTGATGTTGGGATGGCAATTGGTGCAGGCACTGATGTAGCTATAGAAGCCGCTGATGTTGTTCTCATCAAGAGCAATCTTGAAGATGTTGTCACAGCATTAGATCTCTCTAGAAAGACAATGTCACGTATCAGGCTCAATTATGTTTGGGCACTCGGATACAATGTGCTTGGCATGCCAGTTGCTGCTGGGGTCTTGTTTCCCTTCACTGGAATCCGTTTGCCCCCATGGCTTGCTGGTGCTTGCATGGCTGCTTCTTCCATTAGCGTGGTCTGTTCATCACTGCTGCTGCAGTCTTATAAGAAACCTCTTCATCCTCGAGTCAATTAAGTTTTTGAAATAATCACCATTGTCGTATTTAGTCTTTCTCAATATTTAGTCTTATAAGAATCTCTTCATCCTCGAGCCAATTAAGTTTTTGAAATAATCACCATTGTTGTATTTAGTCTTTCTCAATAGTTGCTCTAGGCAGAATTTTGAACATCTTGAGAGTAAAACTTTTGGTAAGGTGTTTTATCATTATGTTTCTGTTGCTATTTGCTATTACATACTAATGGTATGTATTGCAACAATTTGAGCTTTTTCCACGAGGAAGTTGATTTAAGGATTTATTAGGTAGTGTAAAAATATGTCTACAAAATTAGGTGACTTATTAGGTAAATTAGAAGTACATTTTAAGATAAACATTAAGGCTGTTTGAAGAGTCATTTGGGGATTAAATTTGAGCATAATTGGTATAATACACTGTTTGACTTATTTGTTTGGTTAAGTAATTACTTGCTAGCAGGGAATTGAGTGTAATTGGGAAGAGGTAATTATACTCTCCAATTCTCAAGAGCGAGGTGAGAATTGCAGGTAATTATATGGTGTAATTACAAGGTTACTTTTTAATTTTTTTTATTTATTTTATTTTAATTTTAAAAAAAAAAATTCTTTTTTCTTTTTACGTTATTTATCTTTCATTTCTTTTCTTTTTATTTCCCAACATTTACTTCTTGTGATTTCATGTAATTGCTCGTATCTTTATTTCTTATTTGTTTAAAATTTTCTATAGTTACCATAAGTGTGTTATTATTCTAGTTTTTGAATTAAAGTAAAATTTGATTGTTGAATGATGTTATAGATTTATATTTTCCTTTTCTTTTGAATTATATTTACTTAAGTTATGTTGAGAACTTATTTTCAGTTATGTTAGATTTTGGCATAAGAGTATTATGTTTTTTTTTGTAAAAAAATTATGTTATATTTTCATTTTAATTTATTTGCTTTAGTAGTATTGACTTGTTATTTTATATTGTTTCCATTTATTTTTCAATTAGAATTGATAGATTACTTTTTTGTCAAATATTTAAATAATTTTATGGCATTATCTTTATAATATTTTTTTTTTCAAACATGCATTCCACGATGTTCTTAAAAAATGTGACATTTA
>JACEIK010000168.1:115098-135582 GCA_018107945.1 Datura stramonium | reverse complement strand
CTCCCTTGATTTTTGTGTTTCGAGGCACTATTTTTCGATAATATTAAGTCCCTCAGTTTTTTCTCGATTCTGCCCTATTGATGGATGAGGTTTTTCCTCAATATTTAACTTTTTTTAGTAGTGTGTACTTCTAAATGTGAGTTGTCACTAACTATTTTTTTAATAATTCCCGTCAAATTTGAATGTAGTTCAATAAAAAATTTGCCAAACCAAAATTATTAAGTGTATACTTAAGAGACCTTTTTTATTAATTTATGACAAATTTAAAAGATCAAAACTATTAAATATATATATTGAAAAGACTAGTTTAAACGTATTCTCAAACATAAGAGGCCATTTTATCAGTTTCTCGTTTAAACTACATGGATTATGGATAAAGAGTATATAACTTAAATCATTTCTTTATTAATTATTGAGTACAATAATATTTAAGATGTTGATAGATTGATCCTTTAGTGAATGATAATATCTTAAATGGATACTTTAAACCAAAAGTTGTCGAATATAAGTTTGGGTTATGGGTCGTCCATGTGGACTGACCTGACCCGACCCGACCCGTTTGAATGGGATAAAGTCAAAAGAAGTTACCTAGGAAGTTACTTAAATTCTCAGGTAAAATAACTGCACTTGAAAAAAAGATGCTAAACGTGGGTTGAAGAGAGGAGAACACACGATCAGTACTTTTTCTTTCTTTCTCTTTTCTTGTTTATTTTTCTCCAGGAGAACAGAAATGCAAATAACAAAATAAGACATCTAGTTTGTGGAACCAAAACTTTATTTTCAAGAGATTCAAAGCAGACTTGAGCGATTTTTGTGGTAGCAAGATCAACAATCCTTCTGCTACTTTAAGGTACATAACCGTTCTTGCTCTGTATTTTCATAACAATGGTATCAGAGCCGGTTGTAAATTCGTTAATTTTATACACAAAGATGTATTTATGTGTTTTAAAAAAAAAAGAATAGAAGTTCATCTGCTAGCCGACAGAAGTACTGATTCTTTGCTTGTTTTATTTTGTTTGTTTGTTTTAAGAGCAGTAGAAGCGAACATAAAATAGCATAAAGAAAACTCATATGGGTTAGTAGTATCATGATAATGAATATATGAACTAATCTGCATAATATTCATGGTTAAATTTTTGAAGTTTAACCCACAGAGGTTAAAAAATTTTTGATAGTCGTGGCTGAATTTTTTTTTATAGTTTCATGAAAAAAAAGAATTACTTCTGTAATATATTTTCTGAAAATTAGTCGTTTTTATTTTTGGCGTGAAAACTATTTGTTCATAATATACTTGTTTAGGGCTTTCAAATTGATATATTACTCGCTTAAAACAGATTAAAAAAGAGTGAGATATGAATTTTTGAAGTTAAAACTTTTTGACAGTTTTACAAAAAAAGTACTGTTGTAATATATTTTCTGAAATTTAGTCATTTGTATTCTTTACATAAAACTTATGTGTTCATAATCTACTTGTTTAGGGCTTTCTGTTGATATATTACTCGTTCAAAACGGATTAAAAACGAGTTAGAAATGAATGTTCAAAGTTGGCTAAATTTTTTGACAGTTTTATTTAAAAAAAAAAGAAAATTCCTACTATGATTTTATTTTATCAAGCCTTGATAATTTGTTTAGTCCTTATGTTCCTTAAACATATTTTTTGTCTTCTAGAAGTGATTGTGGCATAAGTTATCATATTGAATGGTATAACCATTCTGATTGTTTCCTTGTTCTTATTTTAGACATGACTGAACAGGGAAAAACTCGAATTACTTCAAGTGGGAGTTTTAAAAGTCAAGTAAAGGAATAATGTAGAAGATCATGTTGCCGTAGGATATGTTTTCGAGGGCGTGAAATCATAAGGGATGGTAGCCCAAGGACGACATAAAATCTGTTGAGGAATCAAAAAAGAGAAGAAACTTAGAGAGTTTAAGCCTTTTGAGATGTACCCTAGTATTTCAGTTGTTGAGTTGATTCATCTTTTTGAATTAAAACGTGTTGAACTGAAAATTATATTGAAATCTCGGATTGGGAAGCTTTAGCTATTTTAATACTCTCTTCGAGAATCTTAGGGTAAGAGATTAACTGATGTTTATCACGAGGTTTGGCCAAGTCAATATTTTAGGGTGTATATACGTTGTCTTAAAGTCACGTGGGAGAATTTTTATCTTTAATTAACTTGTAACTTGAAGTTGTTTATTTATTTCTAATATATGAACTAAGTTATATCTCTTTATAAAATTTTATTTATTTCATTTAAATGTATTGAGGATTAATTGGAAGTCATTACTAAATTACTCACTAAGAAATATTTTTCACTTTTGATTAAATATTTAGACTATGGATGATGATTGAAAACTTAGTGACCATTTTGATTCTATGCTAAATATGAAGTTGATATGAAAATTGATTTGCTTGAGTGAGTATATGAATATCTCATGCATATATTGATCAAAGTAAATATTGATGAGAATAGCTTACATAAATTATCTCTTATTAATAGAGATGACATAAAAAAGCATTATTTCATTACATTTACTGATGATTTCACGCACTTTGATTATGTCTATTTGATTACTCATAAATCTGAAGCACTTGAATTCATTAAAAGATATGTGAATGAAGTTGAGAATCAATTAGATAAAAGTATAAATACTTTAAGAACCGATAGAGGTCGTGAATATTTGTCAAATCAGTTTGAAGAATTATGTATTGAAAAAGGCATTATCAGACAGTTAACTATTCCTTATACACCTCAATAAAATAATGTAGCTGAAAGAAGGAATAGAATATTATTGGACATGACAAAGTCCATGATGACACAGGTGAATTTACCTATCTCCTTCTGGGGAGATGCGTTATTGACTGCAACCTACATATTAAATAAAGTGCCTTCTAAATCAGTATCCTCCACTCTTTATGAACTATGGACTGGTAATAAATCAAACCTTAATGATCTATGATCTTGGGGTTGTGTTGCATATACAAAAGATTATTTTAGTGAGTTCGGTAAATTAAGTCCAAAAGGAAATAAATGTAGCTTCATAAGATACTCAGAATACTCCAAAGGGTATGTATTCATTGGTGAATTGGAGGGTGGAAGTATTACTGAAATTGAATCACGAGATGTCACATTTCTAGGAAATGACTTTCCCAAAAAGGGTGAAATAAAATAAACTGAGCATCTTTACGAAATATTGAATTCATATGATCGGACAATGTCTTTAGACATGCTTGATAATAAAAAAGATCAAGGGTTGGTTCTTAATCCAAATGAGAGTTTGAAATCCAAAAATCCTTTGGAGGAATCTGAACTTCAATTATGTAAGAGTACCAGAAAAGGTGTGCCTAAATAATCTTATGAGATTGAGGGTTATATTTTTTTGGTATCTCCCACAAAATTGGATGAACCTAATTTTGTGACCGAGGCTTTAACGGGCCATGAAAAACATGAGTGGCTAAAAGAGATGAAAGAAGAATTAGAGTCCATGAAAACCAATAAAGTCTGAAATTTAGTTGACCTTCCTCCAGAATGTAGAGCCATTGGAAACAAATGAATTTTCAAAGTTAAACACAAATTGGATGAGTCAATAGAAAGACATAAAACATGATTTGTGGCAAAAAGTTTTACTCAAGAAGCTGGAATAGATTATGAGAAATTTTTTTCACTAGTTGTGAAGTTTACCTCTATTTGATTACTTTTGGCTATTGTTGCACGTTTGAATCTAGAGTTACACTATATGGATGTGAAGATCGCTTTTCTCAATGGAGAACTAAATGAGTAAGTCTACATGAATCAACTTGTAGGTTTTGTTTTTAAAGACCAATAAAAAGAAGTTTGTAAATTGAAAGGATTAATTTATGGCCTGAAACAGTCTTCAAGGCAGTGGTACCTGAGATTTCACAAGGAGGTGATTTTATTTTATTTCACCATGATCAATGGCGATCATTTCATCTATGTGAAGAAGTCCAATGGAATGTTTGCAATTTCTCTCTTTACGTGGACGATATTTATTAGTTGAAAATAATTTGGAGCATGTGAAAACTATTAAGTCATGTCTTTCAAATTCATTTGACATGAAAGACATCGGTGAAATAGATTGTATATTGGGTGATAAGATCCAAAGATATCGTTCCGAGAAGTTTTTGAGTCTATCTCAAGAAACATATATAAAGAAAATTTTGGAACACTTTCATATGAATAGTTGTAAACCCATGGATACTCCTATAGCAAGAGGTGAAACTTTAAGCCTTGAAATATATTCAAAGACTGAAGACAAGGAAGACATGTCTCGAGTTTCATATTCTAGTGTTGTGGAGAGCTTAATGTACGTTGTGATTGTACTCTCCCAGACATTTGTTATATTGTGGTTCTAGTTAGCAGGTACCAATCAAATTTGGAAGAGATCATGAAAGTAGTGAAGAGGATTTTCAGATACCTAAAAGGAACTACAAATTATTCACTATGCTATAATGGATCTAATTTACTCCTAACAGGTTATACCGATGCTGATTGGCTGGTGACCAGGATGCTAGAAAATTAACTTCTGGTTATGCTTTCTTACTTAATGGTGGTGCTATTTCATGGAAAAGTAAGAAAAAACTTGCATCTTTAACAATGGAATGTAACGACCCACTCGACCATTATAGCACCCTGACGACTTAAGCACAGACGACTTTAAAATTTTATAAGTTGAAACAAAGTCCTCGAAAAATAAAAGAGTATGAGATGAATAATATCGAACGGGCTAAGTCAAAGTCAGGTGGCCCCAGGAATAAGGCTGCTGCGATGGACTATTTTCCCGCTGTAATAGAATCGCTGCAACGGAGATGTCCTCACTGCAACTGACAACGCGGACCAGACTTTCACAAATTCTATCCCAGTTAGGATTTAAATACCTATTCTCATAGGGGGACTGAATAAAAATGCCCAGAAAACACAAAGTAGACTTTTGGGAACAAGGAGAGAAACAAGGAGGCTAAAGAAGGTGAGACTTCACCCTCTGTAGCTATGATTCTCCGCAAGAACTCGATACTTGATGCAAGCATGCATGCAGGAATGTCCCGACGGAAGCTTGGCATCCAAGTAGACTATGGCTTACTCACCTTCATGTTAGACTTTGATTAGCAAACATATATGTGCGTATACTTAATGTGTGATTGATGAGTAGGGGATAAATTTGAGTTAATTTCAATTTAAATAATTATAATCAGTAGTGTCTGAACGCGAATAAAATTGGGAAGAAGTGATGATATCCCTACGTTATGAAATTTTGTAGTTCATAGTTTTATGGGAGGAGACTTAGATAATGATGTATAGATGAGTGCGTAGATTGAGGTGCATTAGTCCTCGGACATCGCTTGTTGATACATATAACCTTTCTTTTTGTTTCGAATTTTAACACCCGAATCGATTAGCCTTGAATCATTAAATATATAATGTGGAATTTGAACATTGAGGGGTGGTCTATATTCGTTGTTGGCTTGAATCGTAACTCATGAATTGTGTGAAAAAGCGAGCTAAAGGACTGGTAAGTTTTCTTTGTTATGTTGTGTCCTAGGATTGTTTGGTTCGTGTCAATTTGATTGTCATCGCTTGAAGAAGGTGAGATGATTATAGAGATGAATCAATGTAATCTTGTATAATGGATGAGAGATGGCGAAGAAATAATTCATAGGAAATCTTGGAGAAAAACTGGTCGGAGTACTGCCTGAGCAGTACCGATGCAGCGAGACCACAGTGGCGGAAGTAATGTCGCTACAGCGGAGCTCAATCTCTCGAGCAGGATAGTTTGCACCTCATCATGGAATTTTCAGATATAAATGATGCAATGATTAACTAGTTATGAAATAGCCCCGAACTAAGGTTGTGCTATACTTGGTGTTACGTAATTCTTGTTGTGTGTGATTTATTGTTATTTGAACTATGATATGTGGATCTTGAATTGATGAGTAAAGTTTGTGATAAGCAAGTGAGTACACGAAGTGGAAAGTAATATGGGAATTCAAATCATCGACATGTTGACAATGAGAGGCCTGGGGCCGAGGTGAGAACTTGGATGAGCAAATTGTATGATAAAGCCGTGAGTGAGGGCTTGTATATGAGTGGCTCATGCCCGAGGTGAGCATCTGGGCGAGCAATATTAGTGAGTACATATATATGTATGATTAAATGTTCATACGACTGGGTGTACACACATGAGTACAAAGACAGGTATGATGAAGATCTCGTGACTGAGTGTACTGTACATGGATTTCTAGAGTCTCTTGCAGGTCATGACTAGAAGGGCAAATACAAGACCCTCTGATATGTGTGTAAAGTGATGTAACGGAGGTGTGTACGTGACATATCACCGATGGTATAATTGTGAGACAGAGATTTATGCAGGCATGGTATGATATACATACGACTGTGATGAAAAAGATGTAACAGATATACAAGTGTGAGATGAGATATTTCGACATGATTCGAGCATGATGTAAGAGACACAGTCGAGAGATAATACATGATGATATGGTACAAGTATGTTACTACAAAACATGATTATACTGTAGAGATATAGTGTGAAATTCGGGAGAGAGTGGTATGTACATGTACTTTAATTGTGGAGAACTTAACTCCATTATTATGGCTTGGTGCTTTCCTTGTGTGCACTAAAGCTATTTAGTTATTGTTGTGATTGAATGCTTGATTAGTGAGGTATTTTTGGGCTATACAAGGAACATGACAGATTTAACAGTGGTAGTGAATTACGAGGAGATCGTTGGTTAGCTGTATTGTCAGGGTGTGGATAAAAGAGTAGAGTGGAATTAAAGAGAGTTAGTTAATCCTGTGAGTAAATAAATAGGTCATCAAAATAATAGAACGGACTTGGTTAGTGATAATGAAAGTGTAAATGAAATAGACGTGTTAATAATGTTTATATGGCAGAATAAAAGAGGAAAGGATCAGTCAGACAGGGCTATTGCCTAATCTGGTTGACGTTGCAGTGGGAGAATTTGTTACAACGAGAATGATGTAGCAATCAAAGTATTCGCTGCAGCGAGATGAGGAAACCAGAATAGAAGTTGTGATGGCTGACTAGAGTTCACTACAAAAAAATAGTGTTCAGCGACGGCCTAAATCCATTGCTATATAACAGCAATCTATCGCTAAATCGAAATGGAGACAAAATGGCGTCTCTCGGTAAAATGCTCGTAGCTAACCGTACATCCACACAAAAAAAATCCATCGTAGACTTAGCGACAGAATAGCGACGATTATTTATCCGTTGCCAATAATAGAGACAAATATAAATCGTCGTTATGTTAGTCATTTCCGTTGCTATTTCAAAAAGTTATTTCGTCATTTGAATCTAATTGACTACCAATATTTCTGTCGCTAATTCCGTCACCAACTTAGCGACAGAATAGCCACAGATTTTATCCGTTATCAAGACTAGTATGTCGCTAATTCTGTTGCTAAACCATTCACAATTTTTTCCCTATTTTATATTAAATATTATAAATACACCTGTCCAAACATATTTTAACATAATAAACATAATTCATAGAAATTAAATATTTATAAGTCCAAAATATGCAGCTAGCAAAAAGCAAATTGTCTAATGCAAGTTTAAAGCATCCACATCGATATATCTAAATAAAAAATCTAAAATTATTTGGAACAATAGTAATATCTAGACAGAAAAACTATTTAATGAGAGTTTGGAGAACCACAGTTATCATCAGAAACCGATGCATGAACCTCATCAATGTTAGCAGTAGCTGGAGCAGGAACTACTGGTGGTGCCATAGTTGATGGATGATTGGTAGGAGTGTCTGACTGAGATGAGGATGAAGAAATCAATCCACGTACACGCTAAAAAATTACAGGAACTATTTGTTTACTTAGTGAAGGAATCAATCGCCTCACTAACTCATCTAAATTTTCCGACGATCCTGGTTGAGCATTTTATTGTGGTATTGTGGATGAAGCATTAGATTTAGAAGAGGCATGAAGATTCGGCCCGTAAAATACTTTTGCTTGAGATCCAAGATCATATATTCTTCTTTTCTTCTCCCCGCCCGCAGCTTGGTAATATGCTCCAAATTGTCAACAACAGATTGAGTCTCTATTTGATTTTGTAATATTTCTTCATATTTTTCCTGTACAAGAGTGGTAATTAGTGAAATTTATCATAAGAGTAACTTTTGAGAACTTTGAACAAGAACAAATAAAAGGAGAACAACATAACAAAAGTTCATCTCAAATATGCAAGAGAATAAGAGTCTGGAAAGTCAGATAGATCAAACTCTAGTTAGTGATATTTTTACGAAAAAGAGAAGAATCAAGAACAAGTTAATTATCCCGGAGATAAATGAAAATATTGATAATGAAATCGAGGAGGGAGAAATTATATCTCCAATTCTACCATAAGAAATTAAGAATGTTGAAGTTATCAATTTATTTGTTGAGATAAACTGTGATCCTCAAGAAGATTTGGAGCAGAGAGGTAACACAATGCAGCTGTAAATTCTGATTCTCAAGAAAATTTGGAACAAAGAGTTAACAAAATGCATTTGATGGGAGAAACTTCTATGGAATCTAAAATTATGAATAACAAAAATAGGAACGGTATAAGAGACAACAAGAAACAACAAGAGAATGGAAATAGAATACATGTATGACATGAGTTTAATATATAAAGTAAATATGATTATAGAATATTGGACTTACATGCACGACTCGGGCTCGCTCACCAATAAAATATTTTCCATCATGACCATGTGTATGAACGTGTAAATGTAGCTCACCTGGTGTTGGATCTCGACCCTTTTCAATAGCCTACAAAAGATTTTAGTAGTCACACTCATAAGTACTTGCATTGTGGCTTGCTAAAGGTTTCAAGGAGTTCATTAAAGTTAAAATTGTCTCCAAAAGATTGACGTATCGCATGGTCTTCTACTGCCTTCTGTTCCTTATATTCTTGCTTCAGTTTGTCTTCGTGTTAACAATAATGCTAGTATGATACTATCTCTTACAACATATACTGGCAGTAACACAAAGCATATCGTGAAATGTATGAGTCACATTGGAAATAAATAGTAAACACATACTATATTTTGGAGTGTTAAAAATGATCAGAACAATTCTGCTCAAGATGGCCATAAGTCAGTAAAAGAAAACTAAATCTGTCAATAATCTTACTGATCAACAGTAAGGCTGAAATTTCACTTCTTTTACTTTCCCCCTTTGTTAACTTTCATGAACTGAAAAGATGAAAATTGTTCTGCAATTTGCATTCTAAAATTTGTTTCCCCTTTCTTGTCATTTCCACAAATTGACAATGCATGTAGACAATCCTGTAATTATCTTGCAATAAATCATTAAAGTTGTACTGTAACACCCAAAAAGTTTCCAAGATTAAAACTCAGGATTTGGAATGTGTTTAACAAAAAAATCTGCAACATTGCCTCAATATGACTCAAGGTACGAGTCGTAGGAGCATTGTACTGGTTGTGGGAAGACTAGTGGTTCAGACCAGATAAGTCATTTCCCAACCACGAGTCCCCACCACTAGCCATAGTAGGTGGGTACGACCCGTGGGATGAAGTCATGACAAGTCTTTCAGGTTATCATGTGGATGATTGTAAGAGTCATGGTACGACTCGTAGGGCAGAGTCAAGAGTCATGGTACGACTCGTAGGATGTAGCAACGAGTCGTGATGAGGAGTCGTGGGTAAGTCGTAATAGGTATGGATGGATGATACCACGGTTGACAGTACGAACCATAGGATTATGGTGTGAGTCGTGGTATACCAGTCGTGGCCAAATTCAGAAAGTTGGGGAGAATGGTGAGGTGACCACGAGAGGTAACCACGAGTCGTGACTTGATGGTATGACTCGTAGTCGGGGCCAGAGTTATTTTTCAGGGAATTTCATTAAGGAAAAATCCGACTTTTCTACGCTTTTGGACCCTAAACTACGTCATTTTAGGCTCTACCTTGCATGATTTTAAGGGTTCTTCTAGACCTAAACCCTCATTCTCTCCATCTCCTTCTTCCTCCTCTTCTCTCAAAGATTCTAGGATTTCACCAAGGTGTTCTTCAAGATTCAAGGAAGATTTTCGAGTGGGATTTTCGTCTACCAGGTATGTGAGACTTCAACAAGGATATCTTTTCATCCTTGTGCCCCAAAATATTTCAATAAGAACCCAATTTGAATTATTTAAAATATCATGATCTAGGATTTCAAATAATGGGTAATTTCTTCCTCCTTCTTTTCTTAAATGCTAATGTTTACTGCGATTATGGAATAAATCGAAGTGTTAATTAATGGGTTACTTTGGAATATGGATTATGTGTTGGGATTGCATGACGGTAGCATGGCCTTCATGAATTGACTTGAGTAATATATGGGTTTTGCTTATTGTTCACTTGATTGTTGTAGTCATGCATGAATATGATGAAATTGTGAAGATTAGGTTGAGTATGTATGCATGTAGTATGTTCTTCCTAAATTGATCCTAGTATTGATTGAGAATTTCACGTTCCTTCCATGATTATCGTAGAAACTCATGAACATGATGGAAGAGTGAAAAATATTGCATAATTAACCCAAATGAATTGATTATGATATTGATGACCATGTTAGATTGAGTAGGAGTTGTGGGATTGAGTAATTTAGTAAATTATGTGCCATCGCCATGTTTTAGATTAAATCAAATGGGTATGAATAGATTGCATCTCCATTATTGAACTATGTAGATTGGGAGGATTCTATATTGTTTTTCATACTAAAAATCATTTTATAAAACCTTAGAATCTAAAACACCCGTGGCTAAGGGGTTCATAAATAGAGTGATTGTGACAAGTGTGTGAAATATTTATAACCTAGTTACATGAAGTCATGCATCCTTGTTAGATTATGAGTCGAATTCTATAACTCCTGTATGATCTTATAATAGCTGTCGAATGAGGTGTGTACGCAATCAAGATGTCATGATAGAATAGTGTTAATATGAATCCATAGCATGCTAGCTTGGGTTGTAATTTTGAAGCTAATGAGGAAGTCAGTTTTTGTAATAATGTGAATCATGAAAAGTGAGCTTGTGATTAACATGTCAAGTTGTGAGCCCATGCCTAATTAAGAGATAGCATTAATAGATGTTAGTGGAGAATGTCTTACCTAGACGATAGTGGAGAATGTCTTGCATAGACGTTAGGGGAGAATGTCTTACCTAGATGTTAGTGGAGAATGTCATACATAGACGATAGTGGAGAATGTCCTCATGTAGTTAGTCGAGACTCACATCCCTAGTCAGTCGAGAATTTTATTTTCCCTGTATTGTTCGGGATTTTCTTTTAGCCAGTGACTCTTTATATCAGAGCTTTCTCTCTCCCTATGATAGTCAGGGATTCTCTCTAGTTGAGAATGGTTCCCTTTGATAGTCAGGGACGCTCCCTTCGACTGTCAGGGACTCCCCCTTAGACATCAGGGACCCTCTTGATATCAGTCACGACATCATACTCTATATTATCTCTGATTATTACTTTTGCACATCAGCAGTTACTATAATAATGTATGTCTTTATAATGTGGTTACATTGGTTCCATATGTGGGCCTCGTGCAAGATTGTTGTACTTCACTTGTATTACCTTGCTACTAATATGTTTTTCATCTCTTCCTTCTTGTTCACATTATGAATTAGTTTATTTGCGCTTCCTACATACTCAGTACATTCCAAGTACTGACCGCGCGCCTCTTGTGATATATCATTTTATGATATAGATTCAGGTCTCCAGGTTCAGCCGCGTGGTTAGATACGCTTCCCCATTTTTCCCAGCTGTCGGTGGTGAGTCCTCATTTTCCAAGGACGTGGGTACTATTCTTGTTTTATTTTGTTTCAGTTTTAAGACTTTGGGAGTTAGCTGGGGGCTTGTCCCAACAACTCATCAGTTTAGTAGAAGGCTTTCGGACTAGTCTAGACAGTTTCAGCTATGTATTTAGGTGTTATTAAATTGTCCTTATGGATCATATTAGACTTTTGTTATTTTCTTCCGCTTGTTCATGATGTTAGATGTTCCTTATCCTATGTGTATGCTATGATTATGCCATGGGTCGACTTGGAGCCTTCTGAGGTTCCTTGTCGTGTGTCTACGATCTGGGTGTACTCTCGGAAGGTGACAAACTTTGTATCAGAGCAAAGGTTTAGGGTTCCTAGGGTGTCTGAAAGCCGTGTTATGTAGAGTCTTCTTCATGGGTGTGAAGCGCGCCACACTTATGAAGAAGAGGCTATGAGACATTTTAGGAATGTTCCCCTTTCTTCATGATTCTTATCGTGCGTAGAGTATGAGACTCTAAGTATTTCTTCCCCTGACTCGTGCTTTACGCGCTCGCAGATAATGCCTCCCAGTCGAATGAATGGAAGAAGATGTGGCAATGGTCGCCAGCAGGTACCACCAGCCCAGGCAGACCCAACGAATGATCATGACACTCGCGTTGATTTCCGGGCAGCCTTTCAAATGTTAACGCAGGCCCTGAGTACTCAGATTAACCAGCAAGCTGTGGCTCATCCCCCTCAGAATGGAAATGAGGCGGCGGTAACGACAAGGGATTTTCTTCGTATGACCCACCCAAATTCTTAGGGTCAAAGGTGGATGAGGACCCATATGAATTTCTGGAGGAGATTTAGAAGATTACTCGCATCATGGGGGTGACAGGGAACGAGAGTACAGACTTAGCCTCCTACTAGTTAAAAGGAGTTGCTTATATCTGGTACTGTCAGTGGAGAGACAGTCGGGGAGTTGGAGCAGGTCCCATAGGTTGGGATGAATTTATGGCCGCATTCTTGGATAGGTTCTTCCCTCGGGAGATGAGGGAGGAAAAGGCGGCAGAGTTTATTAATTTGAAACAAAATGACATGACAGTTCAGGAGTATGCGTTGGAGTTCACTCGGTTATCTAAGTATGCGCCAGAGATAGTAGCTGACCAGCGAGCCCGAGTAAGCCGGTTTGTGAATAGAGTGTCAGACTCCTTGGTCAAGGAATGCAGGACTGCCATGTTGCAAAGGGACATAGACTTCCCACACTTGGTGATATTTTCTCAGCAGATGGAAGTAGAGCAAGTGAAATAAAAGGGGAGAGAGGCCAAGAGGGCTAGGATTGGAGACCTAGATTTCTCCCAACAGAGGTCGAGTACCGAATATCGCTCACACTACCAGCAGAAATCATCAGCCCCAGTACCTTCGGCAGCCAGTGCCTTGTATCAGCCCAAAGTGAGGGAGATTACATACCCATTGTGTATGAACTGTGAAAAGCACCATATTGGGAGTATGTATAGCCGGCTCAAATGTTTGTTGCTGGTGAGGCCATAAGCATTGGGATTTTGCAGAAGCTAAGCGAGGCGAGGGTAGATTCTCGGCCACCTTTTCAGTAGCTCCGATAGCCCTCTCATTTCAGCAGGGCACATCCTCTAACCCAGGAGGCGGACAACATCAAAACCGCTCTTATGAGGTAGCATCCCATCAGGATAAGGGCAAAGCGCCAATAGTGGCCACAGATATATTGTGGATCTTATGTTATTCCTTACGTGATACCAACCTCTATATTGAATAAGAAGTTTAGTTGTTATTGTGGGAAAAGATAGTTTGTGTGTGATGTAAATAGTTCTAGTATGGGACTTGTGGTGAAGATTAAAGTGAAAGAGGAGTTAAGGGATTGTATCTTAGCCTAACTTGAAGAAGGATTTGGGAGCCTTAGAATGATGGCTTTAATATAAGGGGGGGATAGTGAGAATGTGAACTAAGTCAGACCTTGAGAATGCTCATAAAGGGATTTCAGCCTTAACAGTTGCAGCATGTTGACATCTACTAAGTCCAGATAACCTTCCTTGTACCTCAGTTAGAGTTAAGTTATGTCTATTCCTATGTGCAGATTTAAGAGGTTAAAGGTAACCATTTTAGTCAGTAAAGCCAGTTTTGCTCTATGATGTCCTTATTGCTTATTTTCATGTTATGAATCAGTTATGTGTGTTGATCCTTGTTTTTTATGTGTTCGGATGGAATTCAGCCTTTGGAAGTTGTTTGTTAACTTAGTAGATTCGGATTATTTCATGTATGTGCTCAGTCCTATATGTCGGGGATGACTCGTGCATATGAAATCCTTATTCTCAGATAGATCAAATATTGTGAATCCTGGCTTAGTATCTGAAGGTGATTTCAGCATGAAGCTTTGGTTTGTCTCAGTCTGTGCCAGATAAAAAGGGGAAATAATTTTCTTCCCGTGTTTTGTTTAATTCTATGTTGGTATCATGTTCTGTACTCTTCCTTGAGTCATGGTGTACATGTTAGATGTGAAATTTCAGGTTTGGTGCATAAGGTTGGTCCGGAGTCAGATGCTCCGTTGGTGTTTAGCTGTGATTGATTGATTAGTTGGATATCGGCTTCGTCTCTATCTTTTCAGTATGTTCAGCCAACATTCGAGGACAAATGTTTCCAAGGGAGAGATATTGTAACACCCCAAAAGTTCCCAAAATTAAAACTCAGGATTTGGAATGTGTTTAGCAGAAAAATCTGCAACATTTCCTCAGTATGACTCAAGGTACTAGTCGTAGGAGCATTGTACGGGTCATGGGAAGACTAGTGGTTCAGACCAGATAAGTCATTTCCCAACCATGAGTCCCCACCACGAGCCATAGTAGGTGGGTATGACCCGTGGGATGAAGTCGTGACAAGTCTTTCGGGTTATCATGTGGATGATTGTACGAGTCATGGTACGACTCATAGGGCGGAGTCATGGGTCATGGTACGACTTGTAGGATGTATCAATGAGTCGTGATGAGGAGTCGTGGGTAAGTCGTAGTTGGTATAGGTGGATGATACAACGGTTGACAGTACGACCTGTAGGATTATAGTACGAGTCGTGGTATACCAGTCGTGGCCAAATTTAGAAAGTTGGGGAGAATGGTGAGGTGAACACGAGAGGTAACCACGAGTCGTAACTTGTTGGTACGACTCATGGTACAACTCATAGTCGTGGCCAGAGTTGTTTTTCAGGGAATTTCATTAAGGGCAAATCTGACTTTTCTACGCTTTTGGACCCTAAACTACGTCATTTGAGGATCTACCTTGCATGATTTTAAGGGTTCTTCTAGACCTAAACCCTCATTCTCTCCATCTCCTTCTTCCTCCTCTCCTCTCAAAGATTCTAGGGTTTCACCAAGGTGTTCTTCAAGCTTCAAGGAAGATTTTCGAGTGGAATTTTTGTCTACAGGGTATGCAGGACTTCAACAAGGATATCTTTTCATCCTTGTGCCCTAAAATATTTTCAATAAGAACCAAATTTAAATGACTTAAAATATTATGATCTAGGGTTTCGAATAGTGGGTAATTTCTTCCTCATTCTTTTCTTAAATGCTAATGTTTACTGCGATTATGGAATAAATTGGAGTGTTAATTAATGGGTTACTTTGGAATATGGATTATGTGTTGGGATTGCATGATGGTAGCATGGTCTTCATGAATTGACTTGAGTAATATATGGGTTTTGCTTATTGTTCACTTGATTGTTGTAGTCATGCATGAATATGATGAAATTGCGAAGATTAGGTTGAGTATGTATGCATGTAGTATGTTCTTCCTAAATTGATTCTAGTATTAATTGAGAATTTCACGTTCCTTCCGTGATTATCGTAGAAACTCATGAACATGATGGAAGAGTGAAAAATATTGCATAATTAACCCAAATGAATTGATTATGATATTGATGACCATGTTAGATTGAGTAGGAGTCGTGGGATTGAGTAATTTAGTAAATTATGTGCCATCACCATGTTTTAGATTAAATTGATTGGGTATGAATAGATTGAATCTCAATTATTGAACTATGAAGCTTGGGCGGTTCTATATTGTTTTTCTTACTAAAAATCGTTTTATAAAATCTTAGAATCTAAAACGCCCGTGGCTAAGGAGTTCATAAATAGAGTGATTGTGACAAGTGGGTGAAATGTTTATAACCTAGTTACATGAAGTCATGCGTCCTTGTTAGATTATGAGTCGAATTCTATAACTCCTGTATGATGTTATGATAGCTGTCGAATGAGGTGTGTACGGAATCAAGATGTCATGATAGAATAGTGTTAATATGAATCCATAGCATGCTAGCTTGGGTTGTGATGTTTAAGCTAATAAGGAAGTTGGTTTTTGTAATAATGTGAATCATGACGAGTGAGCCTATGATTAACATGTCAAGTTTTGAACCCATGCCTAATTAAGAGATTGCATTAATAGACGTAAGTGGAGAATGTCTTACCTAGATGATAGTGGAGAATATCTTGCATAGACGTTAGTGGAGAATGTCTTACCTAGACGTTAGTGGAGAATGTCATACATAGATGATAGTAGAGAATGTCCTTATGTAGTCAGTCGGGACTCACATCCCTAGTCAGTTGAGCATTTTATTTTCCCTATATTGTTCAGGATTTTCTTTTAGCCAGTGACTCTTTATATCAGAGCTTTCTCTCTCCCTATGACAGTCAGGGATTCTCTCTAGTTGAGAATGGTTCCCTTTGATAGTCAGGGACGCTCCCATCGACCGTCAGGGACTCCCCTTTAGATGTCAGGGACCCTCTTGATATCAGTCATGGTATCATACTATTTATTATCCCCGATTGTTACTTTTGCACATCAATAGTTACTATAATAATGTATGTCTTTATAATGTGGTTACATTGGTTGCATATGTGGGCCTCGTGTAAGATTGTTGTACTTCACTTCTATTACCTTGCTATTAATATGTTTTTCATCTCTTCCTTCTTGTTCACACTATGAATTAGTTTATTTACACTTTCTGCATACTCAGTACAATCCAAGTACTGACCGCACGCCTTTTGTGCTATATATTTTATGATATAGATTCAGGTCTCTATGTTCAGCCGTGTGGTTAGATACGCTTCGCCATTTCTCCCAGTTGTCGGTGGTGAGTCCTCAATTTCCAAGGACGTGGGTACTATTCTTGTTTTTTTTTCAGTTTTCAGACTTTAGGAGTTAGCTGGGGTCTTTTCCCAGCAGCTTATCAATTTAGTAGAAGGCTTTCGTACTAGTCTAGACATTTTTAGCTATGTATAAGAAATAACTATAATAACAAACAGTGATAGAGTGAAATATGGGATATATAGCTTCTTCTTTTTTTAATATTCTTGCGGTGTGTGTGTGTGTGTGTGTGTGTGTGAGAGAGAGAGAGAGAGAGAGAGAGAGAACCGTGTTACCAAGAAGCAAACTTACAAGTGTCTTGCGATGGTCACTGATGGAAATAGAGCCTCCCGTGTGAGTCCCAATGGCAACTATATTTTCATTACAGCCACGATTCTTTGAATTTATTTTTGATTTCTCAATAATCTTAGGATCTTTCCAAATTTCCATCCAACTATCCCATATTTCTTCTGGAACAAAATTTTCTTGAAATGCACTAGTTTTTAAGCCGAAAATGATATCACTGTACCTTCTCGCTGCCTTCCTTGCTATTGGATCTTGACTTGACTATCAATCGAAGGATCTCAGTAGCATGCCTTCTACATAATATTATAAAGAAAAATATTAGTATCCAATCTATAAAAGTGACTAAATTTTCTTAATTAAAATGGTGGAATATTATACCTCGAATTCATCATAATAAAAATCTTTTAGTTCTTGTGAGACACTTCTCCAATTAACTCCCTTAGGATCAAGTTTGTTCTTGAAAGACTCATATATAATGTTAGAGAAAATGCTCGAAGGTTCCAACCTAGTTGAAAATTTTCTCAGTATATGAAGTCTATCATAAAGCAATTACAATATATAAATAATAATAATGCAAGCACGAACTAACCCTGAAGGAGAAAGAAAAATAAGTGTTCGCTGCCCACGACTAATGTTGTTCTCCCCTTCACCTATTGTGTTTTCTTGACTAGATGCACCCTCGCCTATTGCATTGCTCTGATTAGGTAGTACAGGAGCTGATTCAGAACGGATAGAATAGATGAGGTACTAGCATGACCTAATGTTTGAACTGGTAGAGAACTAGTAGGAGCTAATGTTTGAACTTGGTTGATATGAGCTGGACCATGAGAGGAAGTGGTACGTCCGTCTTGTTGAGAACTAATTGTGGGTATGGGAACAATAGTCATGTTAACTCGATTTGTGCTACCTCGACCTTTGTTTGTGTCAGTCGGAAGAAATTTAGGTGAACTAAAGGCGGTCAAGAGCTTAAATTGTTGATTTTTGTTGAACTGATAATTTGATACCCCTCCTGATTTTTTTTTATGTGTATGTTAAAGTTGACGAGTATGATCTTTGTGAATCTTTGCATGGCATTAAAACTGTGAACATGTTTACCATTGTATGGTTGTACCTGAACTAGCAGTTAGTAGAAGTGATTATGTTGACTTGTTCTATATGTGAGTGAGGTTTAATAGCTAAATTCGATTGTGTGTGTCAATCTAGAACTTGCCTGGTCAGTCGTACCAAGATAGAGGATAGGAAACTAGGAAAGGATCATAGGCCGTTTTTAATTTATGAGCCCACTTTAGCCTTAAAAGACCTACCAAAAGAGAATAAAAATCCCTTAATCCAAATGTTTGATCTTAAATCAACCTTTCTTTTTGTTTACACAAATTCACCGTCCTGCTTTTATTAAGAATGAACTTGTTTTGACCCTGGTCCCTCCTTAGACATTGTGAACCTCAACTTAGGAAAATCGCCTAAGTTGAGGGTGGCTATTATAGGGGTGATTAAGAAGAGTCGGGTGGAATGAAAATTGGGCAAGAAAAATGAAAGAGTGGATGCGGTATGCATAATGAAAAGAAAGAAATAAAATTTGTTGTCAAAGCGCAAGAAAAGAAAAGAAAAGAAACTGTGACATTAATGAATGCTTGAATAAAGATAAACCGCATCCATAGTTGCAAATTCAAATAAAAGAGGAAGCAAGTAAAGGAAAAAGGGGAGAAAATAGAAAAAAAAGGTGAAAGTTGGAGTCAAGACGTGTATAGTTCCAAGGAGGGTTAAGCTACTAATTCCATATGTACCATACCCAAGCCCAAGCCTACGCTATAAGCCTAGAAATTCCTATAGTGATCCTGGTTACTTGTCTGAAAATCGAGGTATTGAAAGTAAAGGCAAGCCTGTGATATTGCATGCACGCAGTTAGAATTTCTTTGTGAGAGCGAGTGAATCATACCTAGTCCCAAGAGAAAAATATCGAATTAATCATATACACATGTGTGAGGATGGGACTTACTTTGAGGTGAGAGCATTTAGTCAACCAAATCATCTGCAAATTATCTGGGTCAGTGTTATAGATTTATGTGCATGGTTGCAAGTGATAGTGTTTTGCCATGTTTTGAATCCTATGTGTCATGGTTGGAAATTTTGCATATGCATTGTGATTTGAGTTGATATGATGAAGGAGGGGCTAGAAATGTTTTATTTGATGAATAAATGTGACTGCCATAAGTTTCTTAGAGTTCTTTCGATTGAAGCATGGAAGTAGTTTAGTTTAGTTTAGTTTATTTTGTTTTGTTTTTGCCTGAGGACATGCAAAAGTTCTAAGTTGGAGGTGTTGATGTGCCGTAATTTTATGGCACTTTCGACGCTTAAAACCAAGAAATTATGGAAATTTCGGGTGTATTTATATAGGTATGATGTGTTTTGTGTTTAATGTTGCAAGAAAACAGGTTCGAAAGTGAACTGGGTAAATTAATGCTTAAAACAACTGAACAGGTGACTGTCAGGAACTTCAGGAGTCGTTGGCATTTAGCACGACTCATTGCTGAAGTCGTGAGCAAAGGTTGAGTTTTGAAGATGCAGAAACAATGTACCTGACAAGTTGAGGGAACAACTCGTTACATCTGGTAACGAGTCGTGAAGTCAGTCGTGAAGACTGGGAGAGAAATTATGGACAAAGTAACCAGTGGAGATGACGAAAGACATAATAAGTCGTTAGTTGACTAAACGACTCGTTGGCAGATCACTGGTACCAACCGTAAGGTACACTGGAATGTTGAAGGAGTTAGACCACGAGGGGCCTAACGACTCGTGCCTAGGCACAACGATTCATTAGGTGACCCGTTGCCACAACTGGGTTCAATGATGAAGACGACTGATTTTAGCAAGGCACGACTCGTCAAAGGTCCTAACGAATCATTACCAAGCCCGTGGCCTCTGACGACCTGGTTTCCAATTTAAGTTAGGAAAAGGTTTTCTTGAAACTATAAATACATTGTTTAGGTTTATTTTCAACGTACAATTTATTATTACTATTTTTCACGTAGGATTTTGGTGTTGTACGATTATTCTTGGGTCAAGAAACAAGGTTTACAATTTTATTCTTGAATTTAAAGATCAAAAGCAACATTGGAATTTATTCATCACGTTTGGAGTTTTATTCAATTTACTTGGTTTTCTTCTACGATAATTTGTAAGTTGCAATTATGATTTATTCAATATTTTGTGATTGTGATCATTCAAACAT
>JACEIK010000168.1:18916-93254 GCA_018107945.1 Datura stramonium | reverse complement strand
GGAAATCACCTTTGTAGATAGTATATCGTAATAAACTCCAAGGGTTTTTCTTATATTACGGTTCTTTCCAAGGAGAAAATTTTATTGTTCTTTTTGTGTGTCAAACTGGGCGACATTTTCCTATGACAGATTGACAGAAAACTTTCTTAAGGGAAAATGTCATGTCTTTGAATCATTGTTGCACTTACTTTGACCGGTACCACCAAAATCAAATTTTTTTATCGGCATAGCAAAATGATTTTTGAAGTTAAAAAGGGGTCTAAATTTGAAAAAAAAGACCATTCTCTTGTCATGAGTTGTACATTCTTTGTTTGGCTTCTTGATTTCCAAATCAAGTGTGCAAAACTCGAAAATAGCTTGTCTAAAGTCATAACTTTGAATTGATTATGAAAATAGTTGAACTCTTTGGAGTGTGATGCCTTGTGTGGTGAGATTTTTAGTTTGATTCTAGTGTATTCATATTGTCTAGAACTTGCCCCAAATGTGACTCACAATGAAATCCTAGATGTAGCTACACTTGGAAAATGAACTTAGGCCTTCTTTGGTTAGTCACTTTACCACTAAATAACCTCCTTGAACATCAATCGTTGTTAACCACTATTTGATCCTTAAGCCCTTTCTTGGCAACTACATACAAGTCTTATATTCTTTTTAATCCTCCTCTTTGGAACCCATCCTCCCTAATTGCTAGTGATGAAAGAAAAATGGGACTTAAAGCTCAAGATTTTGGAAAGGATAAGAAAATGAAATGTGATGTAGGAAAAAGCTTAAATTTTTGGGTGTGCACAAAAAGGGAAAATGGGAATAAAATTCAATTTGAGGTAGCACCAAATGCTTGATGAAAAGAATAAAATGGTTGATTGAAAAACCTTGGATCAAAATAAGAAAGAAATAAGATGAATGGTGTTATCTCTTACTTAGATGAGGCTTAAAGGAGAGTGTAAGGTGTCAAAAGAGTGGCTTTTGAGAAAAAATTATGAATGAGGAGAAGGGAGATACAAGGTGAAGTAGACTCGCTAAGTGTATCGGGATGTTTGAATGTTTTCACAATAGGAATTAGGGAGGTTCTAGTCACTAGGGCTAAATGTTGTCCTACCTTTGACCCCTAAACTTCATTATGACCCACAAGTCCTTAGTGATTCCAAGTGTAGCAACTCTATATTAGTGGCGAGTTACATGAAGGGCAAGCCTATGGTTCAATATGTATGCACTTGAAATTCCTTAAGAGAGTGAGCGTCTTTTCATCATCTTACAATCCCTATATTCTGAATTGCAGGTACGTGAGTGGTATTCTCTCGTTTGGTGAATGGCATCGCTTACTTGGAGTAAATGCTAAAACTTGTGTTTTCAATTGAGAGGTATGAATGCTACAAGTTGTGCAGTTAACTTTGAGGAAAACCTTGAATGTTGATTCTCAATGACTTGAGATTCTTGTGAACCTTAATTTATTTGAATATGCCCCTGTTTTGAAGTGAAATAATGGAAGTGAGATATGACAAATGCTTGTGGTTACCCATTAAATGTGTACAACATGTTTTGAGTTTTTTTATTTTCTTCAGTCTGTGTGAGATTTTGGGGTTGTCTTAAGCCTAGTAGTTCCTTGTGCAGCTCTTATGATGTAGATTCTTAATTAAATTCTAAGTTTTGGGTGAATGTCTTGCTTGAGGAGAAACGATGGTTCAAGTTTGGGGGTTTGATGAGTTAGTAATTTACCAACTCATTAGGCTTTTAAGCATGAGCTATTCTTTGTTTTTACACAAATTAAGAAGGTTTTATGCCTTTTCTCTTTGATTTTGTAGGTGTTGAACTTTTATTTTCTCTTCGCTTCCCCAATATTATATCCACTGCCATATCATTAGCATTGCATATCAGCTCAAACAGGAGTTCCCAATCAGGAGCAATCAAAATAGGAGCTTCCACTAGCTTCCTCATCAGCTCCTCAAAAGCACGAACACATTCTGCCCCAAACTCAAAGTTTATGTCTTTTTCCAGTAATGTGCACATCCTTCTAGAGTTCTTTGAAAAATATCAAATGAACATCCTATAGAACCCAATGTGTCCCAACAAACTACGGACACTTTTTACAGACACGGGCCGTGGCAATTTCTCAATCACCTCCACTTTGGCACGGACAATCTCCAAGCCTCTTTGTGACACTTTGTGGCCAAGGACAATACCTTTCTTGACTAAAAAGTAACACTTCTCCCAATTCAGTACCAGGTTTGTATCTTCACACCTAGCCAGGACTTTGTCCAAATTATGCAAACACATAACAAACGAGTTACCATAAATAGAGAAATCCTCCATAAGTACCTCCACATAGTCCTCCACCATGTCATGAAATAATGCCATCATGCATCATTGGAAGGTAGCCAGTGCATTGCAAAATCCAAATGGCATACACTTGAAGGTGTATGTCCCATATGGATAGGTAAATGTGGTCTTCTCAAAATCTTCTGGGCTATGGCTATTTGATTATAGGCAGAATAATCGTCCAAAAAGAAATAGCAATCATGTCCTGCAAGTCTATCCAACATCTGGTCAATAAATGGTATGGGATAGTGGTCCTTCCTTATGGCCTCATTCAGTTTTCTATAGTCCATACAAATCCTCCAGCTTGTGACCTTGCGAGTTGGAATCAGCTCATTTTTCTCATTCCTAATAACTATCATGCCTCCTTTCTTTGGTACACACTAAATAGTGCTGACCCACTCGCTATTAGAAATGGTATAGACTACTCCCGCATCTAACCACTTAATTACCTTCTTCCATACCATATCTTTCATCACTGGGTTCAACCTCCTTTGATACAGCACAATTGGTTCGGATCCTTCCTTCATTAATATCTTGTACGTGCAAAAGGTAGGACTAATTCCTCGGATGTATGAAATCTACCATCCTATGGCCCTATTTCTCTTTTTCAGTACCGTCAATGCTTCTTGCACCTGTGTTTCTGTTAGCCCTACAGTGATAATAACTGGCAATGTATCATCTTCCCCCGAGAATGCATACTTAAGGTGTGGAGGCAATGCCTTCAGCTCCATCTTGGGGGCCTCTTCAACAGATGGCTTAGGTGGAGGCTCCAAAGATCTTTGTAAAGATTCAAACAATTGCTTTCGAAAGAACATGTTGGCAGCATTCAAGGCTTGAACCATTTCTTGTGTTGCAGCATCCTCAAATTGATCATGCCCTACCAACACTCTTTTCAAGGGGTCCTTTGCATTAATGAGATGAAGCACAGTCTCTTGGTCAATCACTGCAGGCAGCTTCATAGCTTTGTATATATCAAACACTTCCACTT
Organism: Datura stramonium; assembly: GCA_018107945.1. NCBI lineage: Eukaryota > Viridiplantae > Streptophyta > Magnoliopsida > Solanales > Solanaceae > Datura > Datura stramonium. The sequence goes on along the minus strand of JACEIK010000168.1, from coordinate 89,953 downwards.
TGTCATGAGCTCTCACTGTTGGCTGCCCCATAACTATATCTATCAAGACTCGTTGCCAAAAAGGGACGTCCAAAAATAAATGGGACTTCCAGATGTGGCTCAAAATTAAGGACTATGAAATCCACCGGAAAGATAAGGGAGCCCACTTGCACTAGCACATATTCCACAATTCCATCTGGTCTAGACAATGGACGATCTGCCAATTGCAAAATCATAGTTATGGGTCTTAGACTATCCAAACCCAACTTCTTGAATATTGAGATAGGCATCAGACTGATTCTTTCCCTAAGGTCACATAGGCCACAGGCTCTAATAGACTTCCCAATAGTGATCTGGATAGTAAAACTTCCTGGATCTTTGAGCTTTGTCGGCAACCTGTTTTGTCTTTGTGACATGCACTCCTTAGTAAGTGCAACGGTGGAATATTCTTTCAGTCTATCTTTATTCACCATAATGTCCTTTATGTATTTTACGTACATTGGAATACGAAGATTAATATGTACCTGCTTTAACACATCAATGAATTTTTGGAAACATGCTTCTTCCTTATGCTTCCTTAATTTCTGAGGGGAAAGAAGGTGGTGGTGGTGATTTCATAATTCCTGAAGAGTTTCCACTCTTCACTTCTTTATCAATTTCCTCAGCCTCCTCCTTCATAGTTAAAGCTTTTTATGCGGACTTTTCTAGCACCATCTCCTTCAACTATTTACCACTCCTGGTGGTGACAGCATTTACTTCCTTCTGTTTGGTGTCTGTATCACTTGGCAAACCTCCCCAGGGTCTAGTATTCTGGGCTCTAGCTAGCTGTCCCATCTGAGTCCCTAGTGCCTTTGTGACCAACTGCTGATTTTTCATATCGGCGGTCAACTTTACTTGGTCAACCACCATCTTCTCTTTGTTATCTATAATTGTTTTCAGCATATCCTCAATTTTAATACACTGAGTAGAAGCATTATTCCCTCATAACTGGGGGCTGAAAAATCTTATTTTCCCCCTAATTTTTGTGCATACCCTGATTTTGATAACTCTTCTTCCTATTTAACCGGTGGAATTTCTACTAGTGGAGCTTGTGGAACTAGCGGAATAGGATTTTGTAGATCTACCATCCTCAATAGATATACCTATCGCTCAGGCTTCAGGCTTCAAATATGGATCCACCAATTCTCTATCACGTGCCATCTTTCAGAAATCGACTTGTACCTGCAAATGTAGTAGCTAAGATCAAGTTGTCAACACTTGTATAATAATATAAAAACTAAAATTCAAAAGTTCACTAACTTTCCAAGTCCCCGACAATGGCGCCAAAAAGCTTATTGAGTCCAAATGGGCATGCAAGTGCACGTGATTATATAAGTAATACAATGGCTCTTTCAAACCGGATATCAAACCCGTACGGACTAAAGATCTAGTGATTTTTCTATTTTAGTGATGGAAATTATCTCAAAAAAGTTTTTAAGTAACCCAAGAGTTTAAGATTTTTGTAAGTGTAAAAGTAATTAAGATAAAAGGCAATGAATTAAAGGACATAGATTTAATCATATTAAAAAATATTCTAAGATTGAGGCGTGGAATGCAATCATGTACAACATGTATTTTCCTTCAGCTATGTTCTCTATTTGGTTGATGGTTATCAGGAGTTAAGGCCTGAATATGGTCTTTTGAACCTCTAGTCGTTTTCCTAAAATGACTTTCACAACTACAATTATCAAATGGTGATGCAAGAATTCATCTTAGGTATTGAAGCATTTGTTCCCTTTTCAACCGAATGAGGTGTTGTGGGTATATTTCTATCCCAAATACAAATCATATCTTTAATTTATATCAAAAACAAGAGCACGTTCCCCTATTCTTTATTCTACCCTAATCATTCTCCTTTCGGATTCACATTAAGATTACAAAATTTATCTTAATGTTGGCCAAGCATTAGAATTCAAGAAGCAAGAATATAAGAACAACCATTCGCGATACGAAAACTTAAACTAAAAATGAAATCATGTTATACATTCATGCAAGTAGCCTCAACCTCAGAATGAGGTAATTTAGCCACTGATTCTTTGAATAAACATCTCCAAATAAGTTTTAATCATAGGCAAAATTGAAAATAGAAAAAAAGGAAAGAGAAAGAACCCTAGAATTTTCTTCAGCTCAACTGTCACTTTCCCACGTCCTTGCTAAAAATACAGATAAAAAAATAAACCTAACTAAGTGTTCTATTTATATAAATGAAAAATAACAAAGCGGGTCACCATCGATGTGTCATGGAGGCCGCGGAGGAACAGCTCCGTGACATAGAAGTATCACAGACAATCACTGGAATCGATGCATGCTGAAAAACCCATCATCGTGTCACAGAGCCCATCGCGGATATTTTGCTCCGTGACACAAACCTATTGCGGTCCTTCACTAGATAGTTACTCTAGGTTGAAAACCCCTCAGCGTATCACGGAGGCCATCGCACCAAACTTTCTCTATAACACGGCCCTGACGCGGACATGCATTGGCTATCAGAATTACGCACGGACTTTATCTGCGTGGCACGAAGCGGACGCAAAGGGATACTATTTAGCGCCTTCAAATTTTCCATTTTGGCTCCTTTAGCATCCGATATTCCATTCTTTTCGCATCCATCTTCCCAATTAAGCTCAGTCCATGGCTTATCACCACGCAAATAGCCTAATCACGTTAGTTAGTCCACAAGTTTAAATCATTCAAAACATGCATGAGTGTAAATATGGGTGAAAACATGGCATTTGATCGTATAAATATGCCAAAGATCACCACCACACACTTATAACCTTGTTCATCCTTGGACAATCCTTTCACATCCTTGACATGATTTAAACATTACCATCATCAATGGGACCGGATCACTTGCACCTAGTTATGCTAAACGTTTTAATCATGGCATACAATTTATTTAATCAAGAATGATCTTCACTCACAACATTTAGAAGCGGAATAACATACCCTAATGAATAACTTTTCAACCAAAAATCCGGCCAACATGGTTACATTATAGTAGCAAGGTCATTAGTTTCACCAAATTCTTACCATTATGTGCCCTCACTTTTATGCAATGTCCCTATCCTCATGAAACAAATATGTTCACATTTCGGAAAATTCTAGAAAAATATTTCTCTCACGCTCCAATAAATATTTCAAGCATACCTAACACACCATAGGCTTGCCTATAGTGTACCATTCGACCAAGCGTGACATCAACTTGTAGAATCAAAACCGTTTTTCATGGTTGTAGTGTCAGCTAAGGGAAGGGTAGGATTATTTGGTTCATAGTGACTCTTATCCCTATGCACTTTAAGACAATTATATATTTCCCTCTTTATCACTTCACTTCACTNCTTCATGGTTTTTTCCCTCACTTACTTGTGCTCATCCTTGATGCAATGAGTGTGTACCCACGTCTTATACTCACAAATATCAATCTTTTTTGCGACATTACAATATTTAGATTTTGACCCACAATTTGAGTACACACCCCATCCTTTTCCCCTCTTACTATTTACCTTTTCCTTCGATCATTTTCTTTGACCTACTGTCTCAATAAAATGCGTTAGGGCCTATTTGGATCAAATTAACATTGAGGCCGTTTAAACAAAAAGGGTAAGTCTAATTAGTGTGGTTGTTCTAAAACAAAATAGGCCTCAAGGCTCAAACGAGGTTCACTGAGCATAATATAAGGGTAAGGCACAAGGAGTGATACAGCAAAACTATTCAGGTTCACAAAGAAGTTCCCTAATCATCTTCGACAAGTCTAATGCCAATTTCAATTTTTCATACACACAAGGCAAATTCGAGATGCTAGTTAGCAAGAAATATAACAAGTTCTCACCACTCATGGAACCATAGATCAAACTTGGTTAGCCTAGGCCTCTTCTACTATTATATCCATATTGAGTGCCAAACACAATTAAGCCTACGATTTTGCAGTTTAGAGTTAAACACCAAGGCCTTATGTGATCCTACCATTACTCTCATTTGCTTTTTCGAATGAATGTCTCATGAAGTTTAGAATATAACCAAGTGAGTATTCTAGCTCACTAGCGATGGTTTTATTTCCTAAACATGACTAATTTCCTTTAAGATAGTCTTCATCCATCCATCATAGGAAAAAGTCTCTAACTATGTGTCACGACCTAAGATGGGACCCTAGATCGAGACACGGGACCTAAAACCACGAATGACTCCAAGTAAACCTATGGCATGTTGATAGCAACTGAACAGCATAAATTAAATAAGAAACCGGTAACTTAAACATGAATAAGTGGAAATCTTAATAACATAAAGCATATATCAAACAATAACATCACAACACTAAATCTCAAGATGACATACTAGTCTATGTCTGAAAAGCCTCTACTATCTGATGAGATGCTGGGACAAGCCCCCATCTATCTCTAAGTCTACAAAAAAGCTGACATGATCAACATAACTAAATGAAGGTCCCTGAGTGATCAGGACTCACCCAACAGGGCTAACTGGATTGAAAGGAAAGCGAGTTATCGGCGCGACTGAGCTGGATCACCTGAACTTATATCATGAAATGATATAGCATAGAGTATGCAGTCAGTACTTTGAATGTACAGAGTGTCCAAGGTAAGTAAAACATGCTTAGCAAATATTAACTGAAATCATGCATATAAATATAAATCAATTAGATCATGAGAGTAGGGATTGCATGCTGAAAACTGTATCATAATGACCCAAGATTTTAGAAATAGAAATCATATGACTTGTAATAGTTGAAATCATAAGTAAAAGCTCATAAACTGATTATTAGGTAAAATATTCTATAAAACACAATATCATAAGTTATGAACATGAGTAACTAAAATCTTGGGGAACAATGGGAGACTCATCATAAACGACACCGTTACGATAGAGCTTACATGATTCCTCAACTATCACACTCAAGTGGGAAGAGTCGTCCAAAACCTTAACAGGGCTAAGGACGCTATCCATGATATCGATATCAAGCTGAGGCCCCTTGGGGCAGGGGAAAACTCTCTTGGGAGGTCCCAAACATAAATATACCTACATTGGCATGTAGTTTATGATATCGGGGAACCTTGGAACCCCAATCCTACTCGGTGCTAGAGATTACTCCAAAGAACATAGATTGTGCTCACATTATTTTTTGGAGCTGAAATCATAATTTATACATAGATTGAAATCTGAATATTGGGAGTCTCGACTCTAAAACATATCATAAGCTGAATCGGGAGTCTTGACTCCAAAACATAGGATAAGCTGATCTTATTAGCCTTAGCTAAATTATGAAAACGTACTTAACTTGTATGGGCTTGCCCAAATCATAAAATCATGCATACTTGAAATAAACTTCATAAGTCAAAATCATGGATTCATTCATGGGGAATTCATAAACATTCATTCATGCTAGATNCATTCATGCTAGATATCTCATCATACTTGAAATCATAAATCATAAGATTGACTTTTCATAAAACTTGCAAAATAGGGCATAATTTTTAATAACTTGAAATCATGAATTTATAATCAAATTGTTTATAAAATCTGTCCATTAGACTTAAAACATACTTTAGAACATAAGGGGATTAGACCTATAAACATATCATAGAGAATTTTATAAAATTGGGTTAAAACCCTATAAATTCATACACTTCAATTCATGAACTTGAGGAGGAGTTTGGGCATGAGGGTGGAAGAAAACCCTCATTCATATCCCTACATACTTGGGCTTGATGAATTTGTAACTTGACTAAAAACCCAAGAGAATTGGGAAGGAGGTGATGAGGAACCCTAGGTTGCCTTGAACTCAATCTTCAATTTGGACTACTAGGAGTAGAATGAGGATTAGGAATGATTAAAACCCTATAAAATACCCTTTTCAGGGCCTAAAATGACTTCAGTAGAAAGTTAGGAGCTCATGAATTACAAAAATACCCTTAATGATTCATTTGGAAAATACTCACTGTCAATCATTTGACCCGTACCACGACCCATACCATCAACCTACGACTCATGGTTTCCTTTGGTAGCTAGCCACTCCATTTTCTCCAACTCTCTAATTATTTTCACGACTCATAGTTCCCTACTACAAGTCGTACAATCACTCATAGGACCAGCACCTGATAACCTAGTAGCATAGTACAACTTTTTGACCACTAGTGCTACCACAAACCATGACTCGTGGTATGGACTCGTGGTCTGGGGAAGGAGCCTCTAAACTGAACCACAAGTCTTCCTAGGACCAGTACCATCTTACTACGAGTCGTATTAGTAATCATACTGAGAGAAAAATTGCAGACTCCTCTGCTGAACATATTCAACTTTCCGAATCTAGTCTTAGAAAACTTTGGGGTGTTACATTATTTCCCCCTTGGGAACATTCATCTGCTAATGTAGATTAAGCATACAGAATGGCTAGGGAAAGAACTGCATCCCAAAATTGAACAACTGAAGCTGAAAACTAATGGAGTGATTGACTCCATACTGAAATACATAACTGAATTGAATTCATGAAACATACATACATGCAATGACATGAAAGGAACTTAGAGACATGAAATTGACATGAAAGTGAATAGAGTATTAAGGAGGAAAATGATACCTCATATTGAAACTGAGCTGGAAGGAAAAAAAGATGCGGATATCTGGCCATTATATCTGCTTCGGCTTCCCATGTAGCTCCCTCAACAAGCTGATTTCACCACAAAACCTTCACCAAAGCTCCAACTTACGGACATGAAGATCAAGGATCTCAACCAGAAACTCCTCATAGGTAAGTCTATCCTTCACACATGTTCCCTCTACTGGAACAACTAAGGTCAGGTCACCAATGCACTTCTTCAATAGAGATACATGGAAATTTAGATGTACTGATGTCACGACCTGAGTCTACACCCTAGATGGGATACGGTACTTGATTTTACAAGTGACCCTAAGCTAACCCATGGTCTAACATCACACTGATAAACTAAGTAAACATAAGTGGAAGTTGTGCAAAAATCATTATGTGATTAATACTATTTCAAAAGAATAAACATAACTATACTAAATACTGAATATTTGTGTTTGAAAGACAACTACTAACTGACAGGTTACTGAGACAAGCCCCCAGCTAACTCTAAAATCTGACTAAGTACTGAACTAATTGAAAAGAAAACATTACCCTTGGAAGATGAGGATTCACCAAGTAACGTTGTTGCTGAGTTTGCCGGAGGGGAAACTACTGACGCTACTGAGACTGAGAACCTACGCCTATATCATAATACGATACATTATAGAAGGTACGTGTCAGTACTTTGAATGTACTAAATAAGTTAGATATACAATAAGCATGGAAATAAGCAACTGAACTGAAATAACATGAAATGACCAACTGATACAAAGTACTGCTAGAAGCTGAGCTATAATTGTGACACGGTCAATAATGGCCCTGACTGAAGGCCATAAACCTATCTTGAAATTGAGTGAGTCAACTGAGCTAAACTGAAACTGAGTTGAAATGAACTGTACTGCCAAGTGGGAAATTCTATAACTGATATATAACCATGTTACTAGACGTGGAGCCCAATGTATACACCCCATCAGAGAAAGCCCATTATACCTTGCCAGGGTATACTGGCTGAGCTAGGTGATCACAAGTTTGGGGCCCGTTTAGACCAATAACCTATGGTGGTAACATAGTTCTGAGAACCTGGGTGCGCTGGAACCCCAGTCCGCTCGATGCTAAGTCCTATTCCCACTAGATAGTCCTAAGTTGACTACCAAACTGATAGCTCGAAGCTGGGGTTCTAGACTAAGTCAGGAATATTTATCTAGAAGTAACCTGAGAGTCTATAGGACTGGATAACTGAAAATGGTGTTCTAAGACTGGTCAGAGCTGCTTATATGGAAGCATCGTAACCTTCTAGAGAACTAACTAACAATTGAAACTAGGGAGTATTACTGAACTAAACTCCTAAGATCTGACTATTGTCAAACTAATCAGTTGACTTACTTAAAGATACTGAAAATGTCACTTTCTGACTGAGACTGGACAAACATGCAAACTCATTGTGAACTCACATGATTGAAATAACATGGAAATTTAGGAACTAACAGAGTCAAGCAACAATTGTATCTAATCAACTATGCAAGACCATATTTTACCATATTCATAGAACTGGGACTAAAACAATATAATATGAAGAATAATAACAATGTGATCACTAAGTAGTGGAAACATAGCAAAAATTCACATGAACCACAATCCACAAGAATTTATCAAAATCTAAATACAAATTAACGTTGACTCAAATATTTAGGGATAGAACTGATAAGAAGTTTCAAAAGGATTTTGGGGCATAAGGGAAGGGAAATTCCCTTGTTGAATTCCCACATACCTAGTGAAGAATCCTTAAGAAGAAATTTGGAGAATCTTGAAGAACACTGGATGCCCTAGCTTAGCTCTGCACTGACTGTCTAGAACTTCTACGTTATGAAAAATTGTGAGTTAAGAGAAATGAGAGGGATTAAGTCGATCACCCCTTTAATTCTCTCCAAATTCATGCCTAAAACAACGTAGTTTAGGGATTAAAAAGATGAAAAGTTACAAAAAAATGCCCCTGGAGGAATATTTTGAAAACTGCCCCTCAGGATCCAACGGATCACACAACGAGTCATTGGTTGACACCACGACTCATTGGGACCAGTCGTTGGTCCTAGGCCTAAAATCAAGGCTCACTAGAAATGGATCATGGAAGGGAACAATGACACGTTAGACGAAAAATAAGTCATTGGTTCCTCTCGTGGCCACTAGAGAGATTTTGTTTTAACCCAAGCTTGGACCCCTCTAACGGACGGCACCACGACTCATTGGTAGAACCCACAAGTCGTGGTAACTGCCCGTCATCACCACTGCCTTGACCTGAAGGGTTGATGGTTCAGGCAATGGGTTGAAACAATGACTCGTTGGTATGAACCATGAGTCGTTAGTCACACTCGTTGGTTCTGGGAAAGGTCTTGTAGGTTTTCTATATTGAGAAACAACGAGCGATAGAACGACTCTTTACTCTTCATAACGGGTTATTGCATGACTCGTTGGCTCCCCAATGAAAAACTTGCAGATCAAACAACGACTCATACAATGGTCTGTTGGTACTAACAACAACACGTTGTCTGAGTCGTCCTAAGACAAAAAATTTCTAGTTTTTCATGCTTAGTCTGAGCTTGGTCTAGGAAAGTTTTGGGGTATTATAGTATCACCCCCTTGGGATCATTCGTCCTTAATTGAAGGCTAAAACTGCTGGAAAATTAGGAAAAGAGCTGCAATTTCCAAGCTAAACTATAAACTGATTTTCTGAAGGAATGACTGACTCTGAACTGGAACAGGCATAGTAACTTAGTTGATGCATCTAGTGTGCACACTGAAAACATGAATAGAGTTAATGAGTACGAAACTGAATAAGGTACTGAGGAGGAATTTAATACCTGATGTTGAACCCGAACTGAAAGGGAATAAATGGGGATATTTAGCCATTATGTCTGCTTCTACTTCCTATGTGGCCCCCTCAACTAGGTGGTTCCTCCACAAGAATTTTATTGAAGCGACCTCCTTGTTTCTCAGGTTACGAACCTGACGATCTAGGATCTAAACTAGGACTTCTTCATAAGAGAGACTATCCTTCATTCCTACACTGTTTAGTAGCACAACTTAGGTCGGATCACCAATGCACTTCTTCAGCAGTGACACATGGAAGACTAGGTGCACAGATGCTAACTCTGAAGGTAATTCTAACTCATAGGCCACATTGCCAATTCGCCTTAGAATCCTGAAGGGTCCTACATACCTCGGACTGAGTTTCCCTTTCTTTCCAAACCTCATCACCCCTTTCGTAGGTGAAATATTCAAATAAAACCAATCATCTAAAGAAAACTCTAGTTCTCTTTTTCTCACATTTGTATAAGATTTATGTTAGCTCTGAGCTATTTTCAACCTCTTCCTAATAAGTTGCACCTTCAGCATGGCCTTATGAACTAAATCTGGTCCTATCAAAGTGGCTTCACCAACCACAAACCACCCTATAGGAGACGTACACCCCCTACCATATAATACCTCAAAGGGGTCCATCTGAATATTGGAGTGGTAGTTGTTGTTGTATGAAAACTCGATGAGAGGTAGGTGATCATCCCAACATCCCTTGAAGTAGATCACACAAGCTCTCAGCATGTCTTCTAAGGTATGAATAGTCCTCTTAGCTTTTCCATCTATCTAAGGCTAAAAAGTTGTGCTGAGCTTGAACTGAGTACCGAGTTCTTTCTGAAATGACTTCCAGAAATGTGAGGTAAACTGGGTACTTCTATCTTAAATGATGGACGATGAAACCCCATGTAGTCTGACTAACTCCCGAATGTACAGCCTAGCATAATCCTCGGCTAAGTCTATAGGTTTTATCAATAGGAAATATGCTGACTTAGTCATCTGATCTACTATCACCCAAATGGAGTCATGCTGCCGATGAGTACGAGGTAAATCTATAATGAAGTCGATGTTCACTTATTCCTACTTCCATGTGGGTATGCTGATATCCTAAGTTACACCCCCAGGTCTCTGATGTTCAACTTTAACCTACTGGCAGTTCGGGCACTTAGCCACAAATTCTTCAATATCCCTCTTCACATCGTTCAACCAGTAGATTTCTTGTAGGTCACATCTTAGTGGCACCTAGGTGGATAGAATATCTAGAGCTATGTGCTTCTGCCAGTATTTTGTACCTCAAGTTGTCTATGTCTGGACCACATAGTCTGCCTAGTAGTGAAGTACACCATCTCCCCCTTTGGAGAAGGCCTCCACCTCTTTTTTTAACATCGCTTCTTTCAGCTTGAGCAGTATGGGATCTTTATCCTGCTTTGACTTAACCTCAACAACTAACAAATATTATGACCCACTCTACAGTAGGTTATACCCTAGAAACCCAAGGATCAGACCAAGAAGTAAAAATGGAGAAAACTAAAAATTCGCACCAGGTCACAGAACGATCTGTGAGGTGAGTCATGAGGAGCGACAATGAGTCATGAGGTGGCTCGTGGTTAGCGTGGTGGGGCAAGGCCTGAGTGAGGAGCCCACGGGCTAGACCACAAGTCGTTGTTAGACCTCCGACTCGTGAGGTCACCCATGGTCAACCCTGGAGGATTGGCAAGTTGGAATGGACAGTGTAGACCACGGAAGGTGACCACGAGTCGTGGTCTAACCTTACGACTCATGAAGCACCCGTGGGGTTCCCTTGGATGTTTGGGCAGTGGACTCAACGGATCAAGGTAACAAGTCGTGTCCTGTGGCAACGACCCGTTAGGTCCCTTGTGGGGGCTGGCGAGTAGAAATTCCTGTGTTTTAATAAGGGTGTTTTCGTAACTTCCTAAGTCTCTAAGGACTAAACTGCGTCGTTTTGGATATGTTTCTGAGTTAGATAAGATGGTTTAAGCCCTTTATGCATGCCCATTCTCATGCAAAAGCTTAGAGAGGTTTTTGGGAGATTCACGGCCTTCTTCCCTAGATTTTCATTAATTTCTTTGTGGGTGTTCAAGGACCTTTAAGTCCATCCATTCCTAGGTATGTAAGGTTTTAAAATGGGTGGAATTCTTCCTCTCCCATGCCCAATTTCGATTTAAATCATGAATCCTCCTATTGAAGTCTATGGGGTTTTACCCAAATGCATGAAAAATGTGAGTTCTCTTTATGGGTATGATTTGATTGAGTTTTAATTAATAAATTATGAATGGTGGGTAGGTTTTATCATTATTTTCCTTTAATCATGTTTCAAGATTTTAAATCCAAATTGCCCATTTGATGAAAGTTCATGGAAGTTATGATTTATGATGAATACTCTATAATTTGAGTTTATTGATGATGGAAAAGCATGATTTGATTTTCTTAGTACTTCATGCTTATGAGCATATTTTGAAAGTATTGAGTATGATGAAGTAATGGGCAATGCCCACATGTTGAAGAATGATTTACAATTTATGAAATGGATTACATGATTTATCGATTATTATGTTACTATGAAAAGGGCTTTGGTTCTTTTGGCTACATGTTTTAAAGGGGATCAATGATGATAAATGTTATATTTTAGCCAATGAATCTTAATGCATGATATTATTGATTTATGTATGAGCCTATATGCATTTTTGGGAGCCGTGTCTAACAATCGGCTCTGGCATTCAAAGGACTATGTCGTATGTCTCATAACCACGTGCCACCTGGGTTTGTAAATGATATGATGTAGTGATAATGATCCCCGAATGTGATATCACACCTTATGCATGACCACCGGCAAGCCGTGTACGACTGCCACTTGATCGAGATAGTGGGGCATCATGAAAGGCTCTACCATGATAGTGTCTGAAGCAGACGAGCCCTCCCATTATTCTCGCATGTCTTATGCATGGTTATGTTTATGTTATTGGCCTGCTATATTTTGATAAAGTTTATTTACGATTATAATTATGAACGCTTTATGAATGACTCGAAAGCCTTGAGCCTTATGTCTTGAAAGCCTTGAGCCTTATGTCCTCTTATGAAGTTAAGTGATACAAGAATGATGTCCCTCTCTTATGTTACTTTATGAGTTTTATTTTACTTTAATGTCTCGTTTACTTACCTTAATTACTCGGTACATTCCACGATCGCCGCATACTTTCTATGCTATATCGTTTCATGATATAGGGTCCGAATCTAAGGCTCATCCTCATCCTTAGTCCATCTCTAGCCTCACGTTTCACTCTTTATTGGTGAGTCCTCAAGTTCCAGGGGCCTTTTGATTGACTTTCATGTTTTTTATGTTCATTTTTGATCGGATTAGTTGGGGATGTTGTCCCATCAACCCATCTTATGTATTAGAGGCTTTAGACAAAGAGTTGTGTAGTACTCCGCCGTGTATACGCCTAGTATTTCTTGATGTTATGCCATAATTACATTTTTGCTATGTCTTATGATTATTATTCCGCTTATTTGAATAAGATTAGTTTCATGTGTGCCATGGGTCGACTTGGGGTCCCTGGGAATCCCTTGTTCCGTGTCCACGATCCGGGTGTGCACGTTCCACCATGATAAACTCTGGCATAGGAGCAATAGGTTTAGATGTGTCCTAGGGAGTCTAGAAGTCGCATTAGGTAGAGTCTTTTCACAGGTGTGAAGCACGCCACACTTATGATGACGAGACTACTAAACATTTAGGAAATGTTCCTTTGTTTCATGTTTTATGTCACGCGATGAAAATCCTTTCACCCTTCTAACTGGTAAGCGATTCGCGATTGCACTATGGCTCCTGTGAGAATGAATCAAGGAGGAATGGAGGTGATGAAGGCCACTGAGATGGAAATGACCATGGGCATCGCTAAGCCCCACCTATTTAGGAGCCCCAGGCACTACAAATGGCCACGCCGAGTTTCCCGTCTATCCGTATAAGCTGGCGCACCTTGATCCCTCCACAACCAAGATGTTGTGTGGTGGTCCCATAGAATGGCAATGTAGTGGCGGCTTGGATTAAATACTTCTTGAGGATGACCCTCCGAAATTAATGATCGAAGGTGGATGAGATCCCTACGGCTTATTGAGGGATCTTGAAAGTCATCAAGCATGGGGTGAAAATGGGGAGTGTGTAGACTTGGCCTCATATCACCAGAGATCACTCATATTTGTTAAGTAAGAAATGGAAGAGCAAGAGGGGCGCCGGGAGCGAGCCCTATCACTGGGTATGAGTTCCACATGGCCTTCTCGACAGGTTCTTCCTGGAAATGAGGGATTTAAAGAAAATGAGTTTGTTAACCTCAATCAAGGAAAATGACAATGTTGGAGTATGTGCTTGAGTTCACCCAGCTTGTCAAAATATGGTCTAGAGTTGGTGATGGATTAGAGGGCGCACGAGCCAATTCGTTCAAGGTGTGGCTGGTTATTTAGACAAGGATTGGCAAAGGACCGCTATGCCCGTGCCAGCAGATATGGACTTTCCTCGCATAGTGTTAAAGCCCAGCAGATGGAAGCGGCTCATGTGAGGGAGAGGGAGGTAAAGAGGCTCATGGACAGTCGGTTTTCACATCAAAGGTCCGGTGGTGGCTGCTCTTCATCCACAGCCAAAGCAGGTCACTAGCCCCAACACCATCATCGCCTAGTGTTCCATCCGCACTCAGGTGATAAAAGGAGTAGGGCTTTAGGATCGAGGACTCTAGGGCACCCAACTAGAATATACCTCTCCATCCTCGTGTGAAGTGAGGCAAGAGTCAGCACCTGGAGAGTACCTACTTGGCTCAGACATTTGCTAAGGGTGTGTTAGATCCTGCACATGCATCGAGCATGCCCATATGCTAGATGGGGGGTGACAATAGGCCGTGGTACATACCACTAAGACACCGGCCATCCGCATCCCGTTCGCTCCGATGAGCTCCGGCAAGGCACGTGGTCGACATAAGTAATATAGTGGCTCTTTAAGAACCGGAATGTGTCGAACCCACACTAGACTACTAAGGAAACCTTTTCAAGTGTGGGAATTTACTAAACCGTAATAATGAAGACAACAAAGGTAAACAAGAGTTTTTATATATTTTGGAAACAATTTTATATTAAAGTAAGATATTTATGGCCAGCTTGAGTCTCGAACTATGAATGAGAGCATGAGGCTAACGAACATGTAAAGAAACTACTTATTAATCTACTTGGTTTATCTTTCCTCCTAGCTAAGTTAGTCGGAACTTATGCCTATGGATAAAACTCTCGTATTTAACCCAACTTAAGAATCATGAACCTTCCACCTACATTTCGTGATAAGAAGAAATTCATGTTCTAGCCATACGAAAACCGATTCCACACTTGACTAATACGACTTTCGTGTATATTTCTATCCTCATGTACCAATTCCCAATTTTCCCAAACAAAGAACAGATCATATCCTATTAATTCACAACTTTCAGCTTTCTGCCCTCTCGGTGAAATCGACTTTTGATTTACATTACACACAGCCGATATTAACATAGTAAGAACAAGAATTAAATAGAACAACCATAGAAGAAAGATGAAAAAAACCGTATAATCAATAACTACATTTCAATACACTAGTTCATAACCTCAAGAAGAAAGGGAATTAGCCACTCATTTGTGGATTGAACATCATTAAATGAATGGAAATCATGCAAACAATTGAAAGGAAGAAGAAAGGGATAGAGAAACCCTAAGAATTTTCGTCCTCAAACTGCCTCGTAACCCACGTGTTTGCTCCACCAAGTCGAATAATTAAAATGAACCTAAGTGTTCTATTTATACTAGGATAATTTTTCCCAGAATAACAGCAACGTGTCGTCTGAAAGTGCATCATGGAGCACCGCCTCCGTGACACTGCGAACGCGAAGCTCGGAAATTGCCCGCCTGTGTATAACAGCTCCCAACGTGGCACGCGCATGCAACGCGAGCATGCCTGGGCCAAGGCCACGCGTGCACCGCGGGACCCTCAATGAATGTCAAGGTTCCGGGATACTCATCTTCCAACGTGTCACGCTGATCGCTGACCTCACCTGAATTTCGAATTTGTACCTCCAAATGTACCGCATCCGCGATGGCAAAAGGTATCACGGCTCCACACGCGGAGCCCTTGAATTCCTTGCTCGTTCCCGAGTTCATCTCCGATTTCTCCAAACATGTCATTTAACTCCATAAAAGTGTGTTTTCCCGAAACAACGCTAATCATGTTGGTTAGTATAAAATCGAGCACTTCCGCATACCAAGCGAGAATGTACACATTGTTGGACAAACAAGGAAAAAGCTATACGTTTGAGTATCAATTTGGCATATAAATATGCCCCTTATCACCTACCCCACACTTAAAACTTTACCACTCTCAACAATATCATGTACATACCCAAGTGAAATTCGATATCCCATCATGGCTACTTGCCTACAACCCGAGCTACAGCTATACCGATTATGTTCACAACAAATCATCAAGAAACATGCATAGTATCATCATTACAATGACACTCAATAAATCACTTCTACCTCCTAGCTCAAGAATTTACTCGATATCGGCAAACTCATGCAAATTAGTCGACTAGATATCCGACACGAATTTCATTGTTTCGTCAAGCATGTGCCCTCACAACATAAGAGAGATTTTCCCTGCTTTTAATCACATGAACTCTAAAGAAATTCATGTCGGGTATAGACACGCACACTCCCGCCACTCTCCCAAAAAAAGAATTACATGCATTGTGTCATGAACCATAAGCTTGCCTCTAGTGTATTACTCCACTAATATATGGATGCGTGATGTAAGATCACGTAGGACTTAACGGGTTGTGGCCGTAAGCTACGGAACTAGTATATAATCAAGCAATCCAATAATAGCAACTAGCTTCCTTAAGCGCTCTTTAATACATCCCACCATTCTCGAAATATTTTCTTCCTTCCTCCTTCTCTTGAAGTTTATCTTTATTTTCATCACCTATTTCTTTAACATAATTGTACTAACAAAGGAAAGATAAGTTATACCACTTTCTTTTCCTTCAAATCGCCATTACACCCTTGACTCTTTTCTTCTTCTTTCTTTTCATCATTTCACTCCTTGACACTATGGGAAAATTTTACATTTTCTTGAGCGCTTAAGAGCTTCTGGATTTGGTTTAAGGGACCATGAAACGGGTTAACTTGGTTCACACTCCTTTTTGACAAAAGAAGAAAAATTTATAAAGGCTAAAGGCTCAACGCTAACTAGGATTTAATCTTCAAGGTGGATATGAAGAAAACAAGAAAAACTTTGGTTCAACAAAGAAACGCCTACCATCCTTTCCTACACTACACTTCCTTCATTTCGCTTACACACAACACAAGTTCTAGACAATCCACAATAGCATGGAATAACCAACCTCACTATACACTCGATGCACATGCTCAACTCAAGACGACTTCACACTCTTTAATCGCCTAATTACAAGAATTCAAAATTAAGCCTCAATCACACCCGAATCGAATTCTAGGTATAAGTGTTCTATATGTACAAACATTTTGCATGTTTCTACGAATCATCTTTGCAAGATAAATATTATGTATAACACACAACCAAGATGTCTTAGCCATAGAGTAGCAACCTACATGGGATACAACCGACACACCAAAAATAAAATTTTAAAATAACTACTCCTATCGACTACATTTCCCTTAAGACTAGCCGTCATCCATCCATCATAGGGGAACGGTCACTATTTGGTTTTACTCGGTTCAACTAGACTCTTCTCGCAAAAGAACGAAAACAAACTCCGAAAAACCCAAAAGTAAAAATAGTTACGAAAATTTAAAAATATCGATAATTTCGATAAAGACTATTTGCATAATCAAGCAACAAAGATTCATAGCACACAATACGCCTTTACAACAAGAAATATTTACAAAGCGAACATACACATAAAACAGTCACATTGAAACAAACACAAAGAATGTAACAACAGTACTATGCGATTATGTACAAGACAAGGCAAAATTCAAAGACTTCAACTACTCCCACCCCACACACTTAAAATCAAACACCGTCCTCAAGTATTCATACAATTACAAAATGTAAAAGGTGGTTTGTGAAACTCCCCTCGATCACCAAAGTACTCCACTTCTTCATCGTGTTGCCGCCTCATCCCCATGTCTCGAATCACCACCATCGTCCTCCTCCGACTCAACGCCGGGAATCCTCGCGATGTGTCTCCTCGTCGCTGGGGACATCATCATCCACAAGCTCCACAAAAGCCGGGCCCACCCGACATAGTGCTCCTCGGCGCGCCAAAAGTGGTAATCTAAGTCGAGCCGTTGCGTGCCGTCCTCCGTTGCCGGCCTCCCGCCATGTGTAGCTGGAGCACCGCATCCCGAACATGCGAGACAGGCTGGTCATCCTGAGCATGTCGCCGCCAATGTGAGAATCGCCTGCGGGTGGTGTCAGTGCCTTAGTCTTTGTAACATCTAGAACACCGCTCCATCTGCGGATGTAGTCTAGGTCTTCTTCTCTACCTCAAGGCCCCTCAAAGAACGTAGCCGCCGGCTCCGCCGAACTGTACCTGTGCACTTGATGCAACCGGGCTCCCTTCATGGCGGATATGATCACCGCCCCGACATTAATCTCTGCACTCTTTTCATTAGGCATGTTACTCAGGGCATACACGATCCCGGGTCACATCCGCCATGTGCACCCCCGGAATCAAACAGAGCAACAATTTTAAGCGATCCGGCTTCCCCCGTTCATCTCGTGCATAGGGCGCTAACCGATGGTAGCCCTCTCCTTGTGCCTCGCTCCAATTAAGTCGTAGACCGGGCTCACACAATGTGCGTCCGAGCATCCACATAGGTGGAGTGGATATTCACCGCCGAAAGTACATAAGTATCCGTGTTTTGCGCCCCTAGGATGGCATGTAGGTGGTGAGGCTCATGTGACAATCTCGGCCCCTTATCTTGATGGTGTGACTTCGAGCGTT
This sequence comes from Datura stramonium, assembly GCA_018107945.1. NCBI lineage: Eukaryota > Viridiplantae > Streptophyta > Magnoliopsida > Solanales > Solanaceae > Datura > Datura stramonium. Next base: position 71,473 of record JACEIK010000168.1, on the reverse strand, counting down.
GGGTCTCCAGCTTGGCATAAACTCCCGAATTAGGTGCATTGCACCCTCGGGCTCACAAAATAAAGCGTAGCTCAAAGAAATACAATCTGATGCACCATCCGGGGAACTCCCGTGCCAACGGGTCCCGTGCAATGTGCTCCTCTCGGGAAGTATTTGTTCTCCTTGTGTTTAGTGTACTCACTTCTTCCCTTCCTGGCCACCCATCTCGTTCCCATACGCGCGCCGGCCGCGTGGAATGGCTGCGCCGCTGACCGCCGCTTCCTGGCCCAACCTCTTCCTTCCCGCGCCCCCCGATGTTGATGCGCCTTACCTGTCTCAGTTCGCTGCCATTGTTCCCTGCCGAAGAAAAATGCATGCCCCAATGTCAGCCAATGTAAACTTAGTTTCGACTTCAAGGTTGGGTTTGGTCAGCCACTCCCACACTTAGTCTTCAGCTCTCATTATAGCAACTTGGCAAAATCATATTTATTGCATTATTTACAAACAAAACAACACAAACAAGAAAAACTCAAGCAAATCAAAAAAAGCCTCGTGCCTTTAAAGGTTTATCAGATAAATTTCATAAAATTACTGTTTTGTAATGTGCCTAATCACAACCTTACCATCGATCACATTTTATTACATAGCACTTAGCTAAAACAACAAAAAAAATTAAGAAAATACTAACAAGTCAACCTAAGCAATTTCCCACTCTCTATGTGCTTCATAATTTCATGCAATTTCACCCAATTTGTCTCCTAAAATTTCATCGCTTAACATAATATGATAAGCAATACGATTCACCACCCAACATGCATTGAACCCAACAATTTTCCACATTTCAACTTCAAATCAATTTCTTCCCATTCACAACTCAATCCTAGCTATACTTCCACGCAAAATTCAATTTAGCATGTGTAACCACGCGTTCATATAATCACAACGATACTTCACGAACAACAATCAACAATAACTTGAATGAATTTAAGCTCAATTTTATACCTAGGGCAAGGATTCTTTCTTCATGCGAGAAATCAAAATATTTAGTAAAAAAATTGAAGCCGTGAGTTCAAGAACGCATCTTAATCCGATACTATCGAAGAAAAGCTGATGAAATTCTTGTCTAAGTCCGTGCCACGTTGAGGAAGGAGGAGTTTTTGGTGTTTGTCACTGAGGGGGACGGGAAATGGGGAGAATGAGGCTGATGGCAGGGCAGGAGCCATGCGGGTCGCCCGGTGACCCGGTGGTGTGACCCGACGCGACACACGCCAACGTGTCACGGAGTGCACAGTGAGCACGCTCCGTGACACGGAGCTATCGTTGGGTGCATTCGGGAATTTGTAAAATTCCGTGATTTTGCTAACGTGTAACGAGGGTAACGCGGAGCATCACCTCCGTGACATCTGAGCCATCGTTGTGCTCACTGCTTGCCACTTTTAAAAAAAAAACTTTCATACCTCGTTTTTCCTTTTGCATTTTTCCCTCCGATCAACTCCTTAATATATCTACTACAAGAAATCTAAGTAGAATTCCAAAGTTGAGGAACACAATATTTTATTTTTGTATTCACAACCCTATAAATAAAAATAAATAAAAACTATAAAATCTTTTCTTTTTTTTTTCTTTCGTATGTACAATTATACAAACTACAATTCACGGGCCGCTCCCCGTGCAAATACTGCTTACCGCCTCGGCCGACGCCGCTTAAGCTTATTCCGCCTCTAGGGTGACGGACGTTTCTAAACACGTCCTCACCCTCATCAAGTTTTACCTTTATCGGGGGCTCTCCCATTAACTCGAGGCTTAACGCCCGAGCAATATCTTGCTCAAGCACATTAATAACTTCACAGTTCTTCGTACACGGTCGGGGAGCTTGGTGGCCTTGTACATCAAACACCTCCACTCTGTCGTGTAAGCCGTATAGTTAGCCGTCTCGCAGCTACATCTATAAGCACTTTCCCGCTACAAGAAGGGCCGCCCTAAAATAAATGGGACTTCGTCTCGGCTCAAAATCCAAGACAACAAAAATCCACCGGAAGATTAGGAGCCGATTTCTGCACTAGCACGTCCTCCACAATACCATCCGGTCTTGCCAAGGAACTAACCAGCTGCAAAATCACCGTTGTAGGCTCAGGACTTCCTAGCCCTAACTTCTTGAATACCGAGGTTGGCATCACATGCTCGCTCCCAAATCACACAAACCGCGAGCCTGGATACTTGCCCGATTGTTATTTGAATTGTGAAGCTCCTGTGATCTTTGAGTCAGGCAATCGGCTCAGACTGGGAAGTGCACTCCTCTCTGTAAGAGCCACCGGGCATATTCGGTAAACTCGCTTGTTGGCCACGATGTCCTTTATATATTTGGCGACTTAGGCACTCCCCGCAAAACATCAACAAAGAGGTAAGTTAATGTGTACCGTTAAGCACCTCCATGAATTTCTTTAAGCACGCTCCTTGTGCTTCTTTAATCGTTGAGGGAACGAGGGTGGAGGTCTTTTCCGATTCAGCATCCTTGTGTTTCCCTCTCATCATTCCGCTCCCCTCTCCGCTTCGTCGCTCCCGACCGGTTGAGGTGGCTCGGGTTCCACCTCCTTCAACCGCAAACCACTCGTGGTCACCGCATTTACCCGCTAGCTGGACTGTGTCACCGGAAGTCCTCCTCTAGGGCCCGGTGTTCCTGGCTCCAAGAACCGCTCCAAATTGATACCCAAACACTTTTAGTAAATGCAAATTATCATTTTGACTTCTGGCACACAATTTGACATAGTCACCGCAATTGAGCTGGCTAGCTATCAGCCGCTGGAATCTCCCTCACCGGGTGATGGTGGTGGAGGAGGGGCATTGCTGTTTCTATACTATGATTGATAGTCTCTGTGGCCCTCCTTGATTCCTCTCGCATCCCCGATCGAACTCGCCCGATGGCTGTTGCTACCCCAAGAGAGAAATTCAGGTGATTCCTCCAGCTAGAGTTGTAGCCGTTCCTATATCAAGCAGGATTGCTCCTTTGTGCATTACCGACAAAGTTCACCGAGTCCTGGATTTACCCACAACACTCACTCGAGTGTTCATTGCTCCCACACACTTGCCACATCAAATTCGCGGCACTACATTTACCGGGGCTTGAGACTGGCTCAAGTTCATGTTGCGGGCGGGTGTTTAATTGGATTTCGCAAGGCAGCTATCTGTGCATCATAGCTGTAAAACCCATCCACTTCCAAGACTCAAATGCCTCTTGCTCCTCCCCTTGAGAGTCCGCATTCCACTTGATTTCCCGCGAAATACGATTAAGCAAAGTATAAAGCTCCTCGTATGTCTTTTCTAATGCTTGTCCCCCACCGCCGAATCCATCAAAATCTTTGTGTATTCCAAACCCTCTATAAAAAGTGTGCACCAGCACGTCATTGGATTGATGGTGATGAGGACACCCTCAAATGTTGGATTTGAATTTTCTCCTGTTGATACATTCTCTCCTTCTCTTTGTTTGAAACTTAGAATTTGAATTCAAGCCTTGCCGTTTTTACCAAGGAAAGAATCGATCAAGAACTTTGCAAGATCATCCCATGTGGCTATAGAGTTTGGTGGCTCAACTACCACCTCTTGGCTTCTCCCAAAAGTGAAAATGGGAACAATGTAAGCCTCGACAGAATCGGTTGACACTCCAAATGGGATGTAAGTGTCACTATCTGAAATTCTAAGATGTTGTTGTGGGATCCTCGTGAGGGAGACCCGTGAACCGCCCGCCAGTGCGCAAGAATTAAAATCATGCCCGTTTAAGCTCGAACCTCCCTCCCGGCTCGGTTTGCGATGCTAGATGTGACATTACCAGTACGTGGGACGTCACATCACGAACCTACCCGCCGCCATTTCCCTCGGGTACTCACACGCCCGCACGAGTGGTGGGATTTCCCGTGGTTGCTCCATAATAGTTTGTCCGAGCAAATCGCAATTTTCTCTCTAGAGCTTCTCTCCGTTGGCGATTGAATTGTCTTTCCGGCTCTTAAGGATGGATCCACCAATTCTTTGTCTCTTGCCGTTGTTCAATGTAATCGTTATCTGCAAAATACAGGTTAAGACCAAGTTGTCAACAATAAAATATCGAAATAGCAAACTAACACGTTTAAGAAAATCAAAATTTCACCACCTGCCCTGGTCCCTAACTGGCGCCAAAAACTATGAGCTCCGCAAGGTACAGGCCGTACAAGTAATATAGTGGCTCTATTAAAGAACCGGAATGTCGAACCCACAAGGACTGACTACTGGTGAAACCTTTTCAAGTGTGAATTTGATAAAAACAATAATAATGAAGACAAATAAAACAAGAGTTTTTATATTTTGGAAACTTTTTATACTAAAGTAAGATATTTATACAAATGGAGTTCAACTATGAATGAGAGTACGCTGAGAAGCTACAACGTAACATGTAAAGAAATCACTTACACTACCTGCTTATCTTTCCTCCCGGCTAGTTAGCCTGGAACTTATGCCTATGGATAAAACTCTCGTATTTAACCCAACTTAAGAATCATGAACCTTCCACCTACATTTCTTGATAAGAAGAAATTCATGTTCGTTTGGCTACTTTAAACCGATTCCACACTTGACTACGACTTCTTGTGTATATTTCTATCCCGAAGGTAACCAATTCCCAATTTCCCAAACCAAGAAAAAGATCATATCCTATTAATTCACAACTTTCCAGCTTTCTTGTCTCTGGTGAAACCGACTTTTGGATTACATTAACATTGGCCGTATATTAACATTGTAAGAACAAGAATTAAATAGAACAACCATAGAAGAAAAGATGAAAAACTGTATAATCAATAACTACATTTCCACTACAATTGTTCTAACCTCAACAAGAAAGGGAATTAGCCACTCATTTGTGGTTGAACATCACAATGAATGGAAATCATGCAAACAATTGAAAGGAAGAAGAAAGGGATAGAGAAAAACCCTAAGAATTTTCGTCCTCAAAACCGCCCGTAACCCACGTTCTTGCTCCACCAAGTCGACACTAAAATGAACCTAAGTGTTCTATTTATACTAGGATAATTTTTCCCGAATAGCAATCATGCTTCCTGGCGTACGGAGCACTCCGCTCCATGCACGGTGCAAACGCGGAAGCTCTTGGGAATTGGTCACTGTAATCTAAGCCCTAACGTGGTACTCTAAGATAACGCTGAGCATGCCCTCGCGTGCTACTGCACCGCGGACCCTCACCGGAATGTCAAGGTCTGGGATACTTAATTCCAACGTGCCACACGCTTGATCGCGGACCCTCACTTGAATTTCTCGAATTTGCAATCTCCCAAACAGCATCGCATCCGCGATGGTAAATATGTCACTTCTGGGCTCCATCGCGAGCCCTTGAATTCCTTGCTCGTTCCTTTGAAGTTCATCTTCGATTTCTCCCAACATGTCATTTAACTCCATAAAAGTGTGTTTTTCCTGCAAAACAACGCTAATCATGTTGGTTAGTATAAATCACACTTCCGTACAATTTACATGAGAATGTACACACATTATTAGACAAACAAGGCAAAAGCTATACGTTTGAGTATCAATTTGGCATATAAATATGCCCCTATCACGCCCACAGGGAACATCGACTAGTGGGGGTGGGCGAGCAGCGCCAAAATCAATTCTATGCCCTTGCTCGCGCCTGTGAGTAGGAGATCACCAAACGTGGTCACCTGCATGTTGCCATGGTCTTTATATCGATGTTTATGCCTTGTTAGATCTAAGAGCCACATTGGTCTTTCGTGACTCCTTACATTTCTAGTAGCCTTTGAGTTAATCACGTAGACCTTGACATAACCATTTTCGCCACTCCTTGGTGATTCCTTCATAGCTAGACGAGTACATGTAGGATGCCCTATTACCGTGTTGCATAAGGTTACCCCAGACCTTGTGAGGTAGCCATGATCGACTTTGATATTATTCTTGGCATGGATTGGTTGTTTGCATGTTATTCATCGATTAAGTGTAGGACCCGTACGGTGGAATTTCATTTTCTAGGTGAGTCGTCGTTGGAGTGGAAGGGTAGTTAGCGGTACCTCGGGGCAGCCGCCTTACTTCATATCTTAAGAAAATGATCTCTAAAGGGTGCATGTACCACCTAGTTAGGGTTAAGGACGTGGAGTTCGAGATGCCGATCATTCAGCTTAGTTCCAATGGTGTGCGGATATCTAGAGGTGTTTCCCGATGATTTTCCGTGTGTTCCTCCTAAAGGGAAAATGGATTTCTGTGATGGATCTATTGCCGTATATACAGCCTATTTCTATCCTCCTTACAGGATGGCTCCAAATGAGATAAAGGAGTTAAAGGATCAATTAAAGGGACTTGTAGGGTAAGGGCTTCATTAGGCCGAGCCGCTCCACGGGGTGCGCCTGGGGCCGATTTGCTCGAAAGAAGGACGATTCTCTTCGCACGTGTATTGACTATTGGAAGTTGAACAAGATCACCGCCAAGAACAAAAATTTCTACCTGTGATTGATCATTCATTTGACCAAATTAGGAAGCAAGTGCTTCTCCAAGATTGATCTCAAGTCCGGGTATCACCACTCTAAGTGCGGGAGAGTGACATCCCAAACCATTACAGACTCCTATGTCACTACAAATTTTTTGTTATGTCTTTCGGCCTAACCAATGCCCCCATAGCTTTTATGGATCTAATGAACAGGTGTTCACGGCATATTTGGACATGTTCGTAATTGTGTTCATTGATGACCTCTTGATATACTCTCTAACAAGGAGGAAGCATGCCACTCATTAGGAGGATAGTGCCGCAAACTCCTCAAGGATCGCCAAATGTATGCAAAGTTTAGCAAGCGTGAATTTTGGCTAAACTCGGTAGCATTTCGGGACATCAGGGTATCGCTAAGGGCATTAGGTAGATTCCTAGAAGATCGAAGCGGTGAAGAATTGGCCTAGACCGTGAATCCTTCAGAAATTGGAGTTTCTTGGGCCTAGCAGTTACTACCGAAGGTTTTGTGGAGGGTTTCATCTATTTCGCACCTTTGACTAAGTTGACTTAGAAAAAGGTGAAATTCCCAATGGTCGGATGCTTCGAGAAAAGCTTCCAAGAGTTGAAGACCCGACTCACTTCAAAGCACTCCGCAAGGTCCTTACCCGAGGGTACTAATGGCTTTGTAGTGTATTGTGATGCTTCAAAGTCGGGTTGGTATGTGTGTTGATGCAACATGGGAAGGTAATAGCCTATTCGAGACAACTGAAAGTTCATGGAAAGAATTACCCGACCCATGATCTTGAGTTGGCCATAGTGGTGTTTGCATTGCAAAATATGGCGGCATTACTTGTATGGGTCCACATGGATGTATTTACTGATCACAAGAGCTTGCAATATGTGTCTGCCACGTATGATCTAAATCTTCGGCAAAGGAGGTGGCTTGAATTACTTAAAGACTACTTACATGAGTGTCCTCTACCACCCGCAAGGATAATGTGGTTGCGAATGCATTTAGTAGGCTCTCCATTGGAAAGTGTGTCCCACGATACGAGGGAAGGGCTGAGTCATGAAGGGATGTCCACCGACTTGAAAGATTGGGAGTTAGATTTATCAACTGACCGATGGCGGTGTTGTTGTGCATAACGAGTCGAATCATCCTGGTGCTGGATGTTAAATCCAAAAAGATGAGGATCCAATATTGAAGAAGTCAAGGAGGCGGTGCGGTGTAAAAAGTGAGGTCTTCTCCTAAGAGGGAGATGGTGTGCTTACCGTGGTCAACTATGTGTTCCTACGAATGATAATTTGAGAGTTCGTATACCGCATTAGGCACATGGTACCGATATTCTATTCATCCAGATCCATGAAAATTTATCGACTCCCATGTATAAATCTATTGGTGGGATGGTATGAAGAAGGATATTGCAGAATTCATAAAGAAATGTCCAAACTGCCAGCCAAGTGAAGGTCGAGCATAACTGACCAGGAGGCATGCTTCAGAATATTAGCATTCCCACTTGGAAGTGGGAAGAGATTAATATGGATTTTGTTACAGGTCTACCTCATACTCGTCGACAATACAACTCCATTTAGGTTGTGGTCGATGTGTTAGCAAAGGCTGTACAATTTCCTACCGATTAAGACCACTATCTGGCCAATGATTATGCTAAGTTGTATATTCAGGAGTTGGTTCGATTTCACCGAATTCCTTTGTCCATCACTTCAGATAGGGGTACTCAGCTTACCTCTCACTCAAGCGTTCTTTTCAAAAGGACTTATGACGCAGTTATGTTTCGCATGCCTTCCATCTCGCAAATGTATCTCCACAAAGCGTAACAAACCATTCGGTAATCTCTTGAGGATATATTTGGGGCATGTGTTATGGATTTTAAAGGTAGTTGGGATGATCATTTTCCCTGATCGAAGTTTGCTTATAATAACAGCTTACTACTCTAGTATCTAGATGGCACCGTTAGAGGCTCTTTACAAAGTGAGGTGTTGATCTCTCATCGATGGTTCGAAGTTGGTGAGGCAGCTATGATAGGACCAAATTCGGTTCATGAGGTGATGGTGAAGGTTCAATCGATAAGGGACCAGCTTGAAAACCGCCGTAGTCATCGTAATCATCTGATGTGAGGAGAAGAGATTTGGAGTTTGATGTGGACGACTGGGTATTTCTAAAGGTATCAACGGCGAAGGGAGTCATGCGTATCATGAAGAAAGTGAAACTTAGCCCCCACTATGTTGGCCCCTAATCGTGTTGTGGGAAGAGTTGGTAAGGTTGCAATGAGTTGGAATTTCCTCGGAGTTATCTTCGCTCATCCCGCCTTTCATGTGTCACTTCCTTTCAAGAAGTGCCCGGGTGATCCAAACCCTTGGTAGTTCCTAGAGATAGCATTGGAGGAGGACAGCCTTCCAAGCATGAACAAATTCCCGTTGATATCTTGGATCAGTCGATCGAAGGCTGAGGAACCAAAAAGTAGCTTTAGTTAAAGTATTATGGAGAAATCAAACACGCTGAGGGAGCTATGTGGGAAGCCGGCGTATATGAGCCAAATACCCTCATTTGTTCCCTGGCACGGCCGCCGGCTTGAGGTACTTCATTTTTCCCTAAACCTTTAATCAACTTTTCTCATTCACTATGTACAAGTTTGTTTTATGATATGGTAAATGTATGTGATGCCTGAATTCGCTTTAGCTATGTAAGTTCATTTCGAGGAAGTCTCAAGTAGTTTTATACTTAAATGATTGGTAATCGTATATGGTGATAGCTTATTTCTGAGTTTTCAGATAAGTTACTACCATTTGAGGACAAATAAATTCCAAAGGGGAGATATTGGTATACCTTGGAAACCCAAGGATCGCATCAGGAAGTAAAATGAAGAAAACTAAAAATTCGCACTGTGTCATAAACGACCCGAGGTGAGTCGGAGGAGAAACCACGAGTTGTGTGTGACTTGTGGTTAGCGGTGTGGCAAGGCTCGAGGCAGGAGCCCACGGGCTTGACCACAAGTCGGGTTATACCTCCCACTCGTGAGGTCACTCATGGTCAACCTCGAGGATTGGCAAGTTGGAATGGATACAGGCCACTTGGATAGTGACAACGAGTCGTGATCTCACTTACGACTCTTGAAGTCACCCGTGGGGTTCCCTTGATGTTTTGGGCAAAGGACTCAACGGATCAAGGCAACAAGTCGTGCCCCGTGGCAACGAACGTTAGGTCCCTCGTAATGGGCGACTAGAAATTTCATGTGTTTTAATAAGGGTGTTTTCATAACTTCCTTGGCATCTAAGGCCTAAACTACGCCCTTTGGATATATTTCGAGTTAGATAAGATGGGTTAAGCCCTTTATGCATGCCCATTCTCATGCAAAAGCTTAGAGAGGTTTTTGGGTGATCTGGGCCTCTTCCCAGATTTTCATTAATTTTCAGGTGTTCAAGGACCTGAAGTCCATCCCTTCTGTGTATGTAGGGTTTTAAATTGGGTGGAATTCTTCCTCTCTCATGCCCAATTTCGATTTAAATCATGAATCCTCCTATTGAAGTCTATGGGGTTTTACCCAAAATGCATGAAAATGTGAGTTCTCTTTATGGGTATGTTGATTGAGTTTTAATTAATAAATTATGAATGGTGGGTAGGTTTTATCATTATTTTCCTTTAATCATGTTTCAAGCTTTTTAATCTAAATTTCCCATTTGATGAAAGTTCATGGAAGTTATGATTTTTGACGAGTACTCTATAATTTGAGTTTATTGATGATGGAAAAGCATGATTTTCTAGTTACCCATGTTTATAAGCATATTTTGAAAGTATTGAGTATGATGAAGTAATGGGCAATGCCCACATGTTGAAGAACGATTTACGATTTATGAAATGAATTACATGATTTATCGATTTATAATGTTGGCCGATGAAAAGGGCTTTGATTCTTGGCTAAGCATGTTTTAAAGGGGATCAATGATGATAAATGTTATATTTTAGCCGATGAATCTTAATGTATGATATTGATTTATGTATGAGCCTATGCATTTTTTGGGAGCCGTGCCTAGTACCGAGTACTCAAGATAAAGTTGACTATGCTTGTTCATAACCACGTGCCACCGTGGGTTTGTAATGATATGATGTATTGATAATGATCCCCTCGCATGTGACATCACTTCTGGTGCACGACTCCGCCTCGGCAAGCCAGGTCGGTCAGCCACTTGAACGATAGTGGGGATCAGTGGAAAGGCTCTACCATGATAGTGTCGCTATGACGAGCCCTCCCATTATTCCCCCGCATCTCTTATGCATGGTTATATTTATGATATTTTGGCTCGGGTTATGTTTTTATAAAGTTTTCTCTTACAATTATCATTATGAACGCTTTATGAATGACTCGAAAGCCTTGAGCCTTATGTCCTCTTATGAAGTTATGATACAAGAATGATGTCCCTCTTATGTTACATATGAGTTTTATTTTACTTTTGAATGTCCGTTTACTTACCTTGCATACTGCACATTCCACGTACTAACCGCATACTTCTATGTGTTATCGTTTAATGATACAGGTCCGAGATCTCGGCTCATCCTCATCCTTAGTCCATCTCACCACACATTTTCGCCCTTGCGTTGAGTCCTCTCAAGTTCCGAGGGCCGCTTGATCAATTTTCATGTTGTTTATGTTCATTTTTGGTCGGGTTAGTTGGGGATGCTGTCCCATCAATCCATCTTATGTATTAGAGGCTTTCGACAAGTGTGTAGTGCCCGCCTTGTATACGCCGCATTTCTTGGATGTTATGCCATAATTACGTTTTCACTATGTCTTGTGATTATTATTCTTCTTATTTGAATAATATTAGTTGTATGCATGTTCCATGGGTCGACTTTAGGTCCCTTGTCCCTTGTCCCGTGTCCATGATTTGGGTGTACGTCGGGGTCGTGACAACTATACATTCGCCGCCGAACCACCACCGTACTCCCAACCAAGCTAACATGTGAATATCCTTTGCTAGCTCTTTCCTCTACAATATGAGCAACGCTCCTATGGACATCTCGCCACTACATTCGCTATTGTCTAGTGGTACAACAGACTTCCATGTCATAATCCTTCAATAACTCCAACCACATTATCCGTCGAAGGTTCCAATCCTTCGACTAAACACGTACTCAAGGCTCCCGTGGTTGGTGAAAACATCCATGTGAGCGCCGTGAAAGGTAGTGCCTCCATATTTTAAAGCTAATACCACTACCGCCAATTCAATATCATGAGTCGATAGTTCTTCTCATTGTAACATTCACTATCCTGGAGGCATAAGCTATCACCTGCTTGCATCGCATCGAACGCAAACCGAGGCCAACTCTCTAGGAGAATCACAATAGACTACAAACCTATCTATTCATTCTGCATGGTCAAATCGGAGAGTGTCGCGGAGTCGAGTCTCGCCTCTTGAAACTCTTCACATGCATCTCGACCACTAAAACTTTACCTTTTCCGAGTTAGCTTAGTAGAGGAGATGCTATATAAGAAAAACCTCAATAAATCGTCGGTAACCGGCTAGAATTAAGGAAACCCCGATTCTCGTTGGGAAAGTGGGTCTCTGGCGCCTTTCACCACTCGTTATCTTCTCGAGAATCTACCCAAATACCCTCACTTGAAACCACATGACCAAATAAGGCCACAAAGATCAGCCAAATTTCACATTTGCTTCAATTTGGGCAAGCAACCGGTGGTCTCGAGAGTCTCGCAACACTATCCTCGATGGTTATGATCCTCCCCCTTACTGAGTATACCATATTGTCATCTATGAACACAATGACCAACATGTCTAGATACTATTTGAATATTCCTATTCATCGTGTCCATGAAAGGGCCAGGGGCATTAGTTAGTCCAAAGAACATAACCACAAATTCATAGTGACTCATACCGAGTTTTGAAGTCAGTTTTCGCATGTCATATTCCCCACCCTAAGTCAAGGATATCCCCCGAATTCGAGATGTACCTTTGGAAAAAACAACTGATTCCTCAAGCTAATCAAACAAGTCATCAATCCCGGGTAGGGATACTGTTCTTTCTCGTAAATTTGTTCAATTGATAGTAGTCAATACATTACTTCCGAGAGTACCTTCTTTTTCGTGTAACAACACCGGAGAACCCCATAGAGAGATGTTGGGCCCGATGAAACCCTTTATCTAAAAGGTCCTTCACTGCTTCTTCAACTCCTGGTCATCTAGAGCCATTCTATAAGGAGGAATAGAGATGGGCTGAGCGTCTGGGAGAAGGCTGGTGTGCGCTCGAAGTCTATTTCTCGCTCGAGAGGGACTTCGGGAAGATCTTCTAGAAACACGTCAAGGAATTCGCCACAAAATGGAACTCACCGAATCGCTGGGGTCTTGGAGCTAGAATATTTGACTCTAACTAGGTGATAGATGCACCCTTTTGAAATGAGCTCCTTGCCTTAAGGTAGTAAATAAACCGACCCTTAGGCATTTGAAACACTACCCATCCATTCTAGACCTGCCTGGGAAACCGGCTTGATGACTCCAGTTCCGCATTCGACCGAGGCATAAAACTAATGTAAACAATCCATGCCAAGAATGAGGTCAAAAACAACCATGTCTAGCTCTACTAGATCATCTAGGAATAACTTTACTCAACACTAAGACTAGTGCCTTCTATATACCCGGCTAGTTCTAACCGACTACCAACTGTAAGACTCGAGAACACTTACTTTTGGACTCGATTTCAAACTAAAAACAGCCTAAGCATAAGGAGTCATGACTGAGTAGTGTGGCTCTCGGATCTAGTAGGGCATATACATTTAGATGGAAAAGATGGAACATACCGTGACCACGTAAGATGTGCTCTCCTGATCCCGAATGAGAGGACTAAGCATAAAAGCGATTTTGGCGCTAAACTCCAACTGCACCGAAGTAGTCCCCTTCAAGTTGGATGACCAAGTTGGAGCCGCCGAAGTAGACCTCAAGTTCTCCCCATCCTACCGATTGACACTTTTTTAACCTGTGATCTAACTACCCACATAAAGCCACCCTTTTTTCCCATCGCAAAGATTCACCGATGGTTCTTTTCACACTTAGGGACAAGCCGGGTAATAGTTATTGGAACTATAACTGGGACTAAAAGCTAGATGCTCCACCCTTCCGATCATTGCAAAGATTCCGGAAAGAAGGGGCACTAGCCGATGTGGAAGTAGGAGTTCTCTATTAAGCCGCTGCTAGGGCGACTATCGCCGCTGACTGCTGCCCATAATTAGACTGCCCGTTTCTAGCCCGCTTGTTCTCTCACTCAATATCCTTCAACTTCTCGGCCTTAGTTTGTTGTGCATGAATGACGAGGCCGATAGGTTGATGTCCTTGATGAGCATTGCCGCTTTGCACTCCTTAAGTACCAACTCTTACACTCCATTGGGGAATTTGAGCATGTGAGCCTGGCCCGGCAAAACTTAGATCTTACCTCGACGACCGAAAGTGAACTCCAATGCATATTCCTCCACCATGCTTCTACCTCGCCTCAAATTCTCATGAATTTGGCGACGTTGGCCTCCCTCAATTCCCGAGGAAAGAATCTATCTAGAAATGTCGTAGCAAACTCATCCCACTCTATTGATCCTACTTCGTTGACCTTCCTTCCATTGATTGTACCAAATCCGAGCCACCCCTTTCAACCGGGTAGACAAAAACTGTGATCAAGACTCTCCATGAAACTAACACCCATAATTCAGTGATCTTCCGCAACTCATCCACAAACTCATGCGGGTCCTCTCCACCTTAGATCTATGAAAAGATGGAGGGTTCATTCGGTGAAGTCTAGAACTCGGGCAAGCAATGGCACTATTTACATTCATCTAACCACTTGCCGGTTCACTTGATTGGTCACCGCTCGAGCCAATTGATCGCCACTCAAAATTTGGCCGAAGGACACTTGATCGTCCCGAGAGGTTGCCGGAGCTGGTGGGGCGTATCGGTTGGCAAATTCATCCCTCCTTCCATTTCCTCGTTTTGGAGGCATATATCATTGAAACAAATAGAGCACGCAAAGTTGGGGAGGACATTTCTCGAGATTTAGCTAAACACACGATAAGGAGTAATGAGAAAAGGGAAATTTTCCTAATATCATCTTGTAGCCTCCTCCGTCAAGGCAGGGCGCGCTTCACACCCATGAAAAGGACTCTACTTGACGCGGCTTTTAGACATCCTAGATACTCTAAACCTAGTGCTCGATACCAAGTTTGTCACCACTTGAGTCTACACTCAGAGAGGACACTGCATTTCGGTGCCAAGTGACCCCAAGCTAACCCATGGTCTAACATCACACCGCTAAACTAAGTAAAATAACATAATCGGAAGCTGTACAAAATCATTATGTAATTAATATTGTTTTTAAAGAATAAACATAATTGTACCGACATCAACATATGTGTTCTAAAGACAAGTACTAACTCGACGAGTTACCGAGACAAGCCCCCAGCCTAATTCTAAAATCGACTAAGTACCGAACTATCCGAAAAATAAAACATCATCCTTGGAAGATGAGGAATCACCAAGTAACGTTGCCGCCGAGTTCACCAGAGCGGAAACTAGTAACGTTGTCAGACCGAGAACTCGCGCCCGTATCATAATACGACAGCATAGAAAGTATGCTAGTACTTTGAATGTACAGAGTAAGTGAGAGATATACAATGAGTATTGAAACAAGAAACTCAACTAAAATAACATGAAATTACCAACTCCGATTCAAAGTACCGCTAGAAGCCGAGCTATGTCAAAGACATGGTCAATAATGGCCCCGACTAGGCATAAACCTATCCCGAAACCGAGTGAGGAACTAAGCTAAATTGAACTATACTCGACAAGTGGGGAGAGTCTATAACCGACATATAACCACGTGAGCTAGATGTGGATTCCGTGTATATTCTATCGGAGAGATCCCACTATACCTTGCCAAGGTATAGGGGTCGAGCTAGGTGATCACAAGTCTCGAGGCCCGTTTGGGGGCCAATAACTCACTAGTGGCAACGCAGTTCCAGAACTCCGGGTGCGCCGAACCCCGATCTCGCCCTAAGGCCAAGTGCTACTCCCACTGGAAACTCTAACTTGGCTACTAAACCGATAGCTTGAAACCGGTCTGACTAAGTCGTGAATACTTATCTCGGAAGTAATTTGAGATTCTGTAGGAGTTGATAACCGAAGTGGGTGTTCTCATACCGCGTAGCCGCTATATGGAAGCATCATAACCGCCTAAAGAACTAACTAATAACCGAAACTAGGGAGTATTACCGAATCCCAAATCCTCAAGATCCCACTATTGTGAAACCGATCATCTAACTTACGTAAAGATACTAAAAATGCTAGCTTTTGACTGAGACTGGACAAACATGCAAACTGACTTTGAACTCACATGATTGTAATAACATGGAAATTCAGGAACCATGTCAAGCAACAATCATATCTAATCAACAATGCAAGATCCAATTTTACCGTATTCATAGAATTAAGACTAAAACAATATCATATGACGAAAAATAATAACATGATCACGAAGTAGTGGAACATAAATAAGAATTCACACGAACAACAATCCACAAGAATTTATCAATCACTACAAATTAACCTCGACTCAAATCTTTAGGGATAGAAATGATAAGAAGTCTTAGAAGGTTTAGGGGCACAAGGGAAGGGAAATTCCCTTATTGAATTCCCACATACCGTGAAGAATCCTTGAGGAAGAAACTGGAGAATCTCGAAGAACACCGGAAGCCCTAGCTTAGCTCGCACCGATCGGCCTGAACTTCTACATTCTGAAAAATTGTGAGTTTAGAGAAATGAGAGGGATTATCGATCACCCCTTTTATTCTCTCCCAAAACGTGCCCAAAATGACGTAGTTTACGATTAAAAAGGTGGGTGTTACAAAAATTCCCTCGGAGGAATATCGGTAAAATTGCCCATCAAGATCCATTACCGCACAACGAGTCATTAGTTGACACCACGACTCGTTGGGACCAGCTGTCGGTCCCGCGTCAAATCTAGCTCACTAGAAATTGACCACGAAAGGGAACAACGACATGTTAGACGAACTAACAAGTCGTTGGTTTCTCTTGTGGTCACCGGAGGATTTTTTTGAACCCAAGCTTGGACCCCTTTAACGGATGGCACCACGACTCATTGTATAACCCACGATTCATGATAATCGCCCGTCAGCAGCTCACTTCTTGACTCCGAAGGGTTGTCGGTTCAGGCAATGGGTGGCAACAACAACTGCTCGTATGAACCACGAGTCATTAGTCACCACTCATTGGTTCTCGAGAAAGGTCTCGGCATGTTTGTATTGAGCAACAACGAGCGACATAATGACTGCTACTCTCCATAATGGTCCATTGCATGACTCATTAGGTCCCGAATGAAAAACTTACAAATCAAAAAATAACTCATACAACAAATTTCATTGGAATCAAATAACGACTCATTGTCCGAGTCATCCCGAGACAAAAATTTTTCGGTTTTTCATGCTTAGTCTGAGTGTGGTCTAGAAAAGTTTTGGGGTTTTACAAACGAAGCTAACTCCGCCTCGGTAACTCCAACTTATGCCCTCTTGCTAACTCTCGTAATCCTATAAGGACAAACATATCGGGAATAAGCTTCCCTTTCATACCGAACCTCATAACTCCTCAAGGAGACACCTTCTCGTAAACACCCAATCGCCAACCTTAAACTCAAGCTCTCTCCTCCTAACATCCGCATAAGATTTCGGATGACTCGAAGTTATTTTCACCCTTCCCTAATAATTTGAACATTCTCCATGGGCTCACAGAATTGAATCTTCCTCATCAACGCTAGTTTCACCTACCTCAAAGCAACCAATAGGTGATCTACATCTCCACCTAAGAGCCTCAAATGGAGCCATCGGAATGTTGGAGTGATAATTTTTATTGTAAGCAAACTCAATGAGAGGCAAGTGATCATCCCAACTACCCTTAAAATCAATCACACACGCATCTCAACATATCCTTAAGAGTTTGAATGGTCCGCCTCGGCCTTGCCCATCCGTTAGTGGAGGAAAACTAAGCTAAGATTTGGGGCCGAGTACCGTGACCCCTTCTAAATCGATCCTTAAAACCAAGTGGTGACCTAAGTATCCCTTATCTAAGATGATAGACAATGTAATCCCATGTGATCGAACTAACTTTCGTATAAAATCTAATATAATCATTGTGCTGACCTAGTTATTTGGTCCACTATTACACAAATAGAATCATGTTATCAATGTGTCCAAGGAGACCCTATGATGCAACCCCTATTTATCTCTTTTCACTTTCAACCAAGAATACTTATACCCTAACGCATACCTCCCATTCTGATGCCCTATCTTTCCAACTCTACACCTCTACCGGGCTCCTATTTATACTATAGTTTGAGTCCAATGGTATACCTCAACCACATTTAAGCCTAACTCCACCACACATTCTAACCTAGAATTATCCACTAAGAACATTATTTCCCCATTAACAAGAAAGTCACATAGGTTTGAGCTCTAATCAAGAAGTCACTAGCCACACAATGTTATGGTCTACCTGTACACCATCACCTCATTCGAGCCTATCACTTATGATTATCCTAAGGATCCTTGTGGCTAACGCTTATTCAAGAATTCCCTATCTTCCAGCCGTCTATTAACCGCGCTTTTATGAACTTCTATATATCTGGCACCTATGGTAGGAATAAAGAGTTATCTTGAGCACACATGTTTTAAACATCATTTCCATCATGGGGGAACATTCGTACGGCTTAGAGTAAGCAAATCGTGAGAACTAATCATTCAAGAAATGTAAGTTGGGCATATACCGTATATAGCATGATCTCATGAGCCGTCAAGGCAAATCTTAAGGAGTGGGTTCATAGAGCTGAACATGCTGAGAGACATGAGCTTACGTACATAACGGTTTTATGACATGAAGCTAAGACTAATGGAATCGCGGAGGAAGACTGATTGCTTCAAGGGGTTATCTATAATTTTGGGAGTCTCAACAAAAGCATAAGTAGAATGTAACATCGATCGAAACATAAAGGAAATATCTAAATAGGAAGGATTGGCATCCCAAAGCTACTATACCGTTCTTCCCCTACTAGAGCGCCTCAAGACTTAACTTGACTCTTCGACTTATAATCTCCTTTAGCTTAAGGCCATCATTCAAGGCTCTTGGATCTTTCTAAGGCCGACTATGTCATTAATTCTTGACTTTACATTCACCCCTATAGTTATCACCGAGGGCTTCATACTTATAAACATTTCATACACTCTATGGACATATCTCATACTAGGATGCAAAAGAAACCTTATACATTATACTCTGTGGGAATCCTAAGTCTACCAACGTGCGAGGATCAACTTGAAAGGCTTATACAAACCCATGACTATTCCCGGCGAGCTCCCGATCATGGCACCGTCCACTACCTCCACTACCGATGTGCCCGCTGAGGTGGGCGAGTTACCTGAGGTACCAAAAGATGGCTTAAGCTTTACTTTTGCTCCTGGGTTACCGCCAGTAATCTTTTGAGCTTATGACCGGCTTGCTACACCATAAGCAAAGAATTTAAACCCATCAAGCACTTTTCCTAAGTGGTGCTTCCTACATCTCTTGCAAGTCACATATGTAATCTCCTTACCTTGGATCCGTCACCCGGATCTTAGGTTGGATTTGGTCTGCGACCCTTCACTCAAGGCAGACACAGATTGGCGAAGATGTCGGAGCAAATACTGCTGGAGTTGTGGGCATTCCCACCACCTGAACCTTGCTGGAAAAACTCAAAATTTCCAATTTTGGCCCTCTTGTTCTCCCTTCTTCCTTCCTTAAAACCTTCCGCCTACCTTCGAACTCGGTGAATACCAAAACACTCTTCTTGGTGAATTATCAAACCATAGTAAACTACAAAAGACGATAAAATAGGTTCGGGAGGTGTGACTCGCCACGATTAAGCCGAGGTGGTCATGGACCGTATTAACCCTCTCGAAGGAAAATCGGGAGTCTAATGTCCCCGTCACTTGCCCACTAAGGGGCCTACTAGGAGTTGGTGGGGACGGTGGGCTCTCATTACCATTTCCTCTTCCATTGTCGCTTCTAGGACACATTGTCTCAGGAATGCGTAAATCAAGAGTTAAGAGACGAACTTTTAGAGTTTCAAACCCTACGACGATAAGAATCATGAAGAAAGGGAATTTATTTTCCTAAAATGCCTTATAGCCTCTTTCTCAAGTATGGCGTCACACCCATGAAAAGACTCTACTTGATGCGGAATTTGACACCCTAGGACACACCTAAACCAAAGCACTCTGGTACAAAGTTTGTCACAATCGGAGCTGGGACCCCGAATCGAGACACGGGACCTAAAACCACAAATCGCTCCAAGTCAACCCAAGGCATGTGCATAGAAACTCAAGAGAATAAATTAGCAGTAAGCCGATAACTTAAACACGAATAAGAGAAAGTCTGAATAACATAAAGCATATTCAAACGATAACATCACAACACTTAATCTCAAGCTAAACAAACTAATCTATGTCTAAACAAATTTACTATCTCGATGAGATGCCGTGACAAGCCCCTAGCTATCTCTAAGCTTAAAAACAAAGCTTACATGATCAACATATGACTAAATAAATGTCCCGAGAGACTGGGGACTCACCCAATAAGGCTAATCTGACCGAGAGGGAAATGAGCTATCGGCACAACCGAGTTGGATCACCTAAACCTATATCATTAGAGTATGCGGTTAGTACTTGAATGTATAGAGTATGCAAAGTGCAAAATATTCTAAGCAAATATTAACTTAAATCGTGCATATAAATATAAATCACCTTAGATCATGAGAGTATGGACTGCATGCCGAACCGTATCCGAGACATGCATATTCATAAGTTGGTTATCATAATCAACATAATGACTCAAATTTTAGAAATAGAAATCATTAACTTGTCATAGCCGAAATCATAAGTAAAAGCTTATAAACTGATCACCGCTGGGTCAAATTCCTCTATAAAATATAATATTATAAGTCATGAACATGTAACTAAAATCATGGGGAACAATGGGAGACTCATCATAACCGACACCATCACGATAGAGCTTACATGATGCCCCAACTATCATACTCATGGATAGAGCTAATCCAAAACTTTGTCAAGGCTAAGGACGCTATCCATGGATATCACACAAGTCGAGGCCCCTTGGGTAGGGTAAAACTCTCTTGAGAGGTCCAAATATAAATATACCTACGTTGGCACGTCTTTATGAAATCGGGAAATCTTGGAACCCCAAGCCTACTCGGTGGTAGGCACTACTCCCAAATACATGAATAGTGCTTACATCATTTTTCAATGAAGATGAAATCATAATTTATACATAGCTTGAAATCTAAACATTGGGATTCTTCACTCCAAAACATATCATTTTCCATTGGGAGTCTGACTCCAAAACATAAGACAAGATGATCTTATTAACCTTGGCTAAATCATGAAAACATACTTAACTTTTATGGGCTTGCCCAAATCATAAAATCATGCATACTTCAAATAGACTTCATAAGTCAAAATCATGGATTCATTCATAGGGAATTCATAAACATTCATTCATGCTAGATATATGATCATACTTGAAATCATGAATCATAAGCTTGACTTTTCATAAAACTTGCAAAATAGGGTATAATTTCTAATAACTTGAAATCATGAATCTATAATCAAACTGCTTTATAAAATCATTCCATTAGACTTAAACATATTTTAGCATATGAGGGGATTAGACCCATAAACCATATCATAGAGAATTTCATAAAATTGGGTTAAAACCCTATAAATAAAGACTTTAATTCATGAACTTGAGGAGGAATTTGGCATGAGAGTGTGGAAGGAAACCCTTATTCATAGCCCTTACATACTTGGGCTTGATGAATTTGCAATCTTCTCTAGCACTCCAAAATTTGGGATGGAGGTGATGAAGAACCCTAGGTTGCCTTAAACTCAATCTTCAATTTGGAGTGCTAGAAGTAGAATGAGGATTAGGAATAGATTAAAACCCTCTTAAAAATATCCTTTTCGTGGCCTAAAATGGCGTCATTAGAAATTTAGGACCTTAGAAATTACGAAAATACCATTAATGATTCATCCTAAAATAATACTCATATTGTAAGTCATATGACTCGTATCATCAACCTATGACTCGTGTGGTTTCCTTGGTAGCTAGTCGATCCATTTTCTCCAACTTTGATTATTTCCATGATTTCTACCATGACTCATAGTTCCCAAATACGAGTTGTACAATCACTGCAATACCAACACCTCGATAACTAGTAGCATAATATGACTCGTGACCATGAATCAAACACAAAACCATGACTCGTGTGATCTTGTTTTCCGGGGAAGAAGCCTCCAAACCGAAATCCATGGGTCTTCCTACCACCTATACCATCTTACTACGAGTCATATTAGCAAATCATACCGAGAGAAAAATTACAAAGTTCCTCTATTGAATATATTCAACTTCCCAAATCTAGTCTTAGGATTCTTTGGGGTGTTATACTATGACTAAAAAAATCTACTTGGTTCAAAGGGACTATTCTCGAGAAAAGCACCAAAAAAAAGATGAGAAACCCAAAATAAAAAATAGTTACAATCAATAAGATAGGAACAAAATAGATATTACCGCTATTACATGCCAAGTACCGTGTCTTGTTCCTAGCTACAAATTACATGTCATACATCTATTTTTCACCATTCATTACATGCTAGGTTTTTTGGGAATCACATAGACAAGAACAAACATATTACTACCCCACACTTAAAATGAGCACTCATTCCTAGTGCTTTTAACAAACAAGGTAAAACTAGAGATAGAGTGGTAAAGACTCCCCGATCAAACAAAGAAGATCATCCTTTACATCTGGTACTAGTGCCTCCTCGCCGCCGAGTCATCCTCCTCGTCATCATCTCACTTAATGTCCGTATCTACCAAGGTCTCTCCTCATCCATCAGTACATCATTGTCCAAAGGCTCTACAATGGTTGGTCTAATCCCGCACATGGCTCTAGCATGAGCATTCAGTGGATATTCAATGTCCACCGCCTCTACTCTTCCTCCATCGTTGTCCTAGCACTAATATGAGCCGCAAACATTGCATCCCAAGCATCCTAGAAACAAAGAGTCATCCCGAGCATGTCACTCGACTAGTGTGAGAACAAAGCCATATGTAGTGTCCGTACTTTGTTTTGGTCATATCAATTGCTCTCCGCCTATTCTAGGTCGATAGTCTAAGGCCTCCTCCTCAATGTCATGGCTTCAAAGAAATGTGGTGAATAAGAAAACAAAGTCATACCCGTGCACCACGTGCCTTCCTAGACTTTTTCATGGTCGATTTAATCACCGCACCCACATTTATCTCAACGTCATGCATCGTGGTGTATAACAAATGTACTCCTATCTTTTTGATAATATCAATCATGTGTACCCCTAGAATGAGGCAAATTTCAAACAACCTTCAGCCGCATATGTGCCTCTATGTTCATTTATGCATAAGGCAAGGTCCGTGATAGCCCTCTCTTATGGCGAGTCAATTTGGCCGTCGATTGCCTCCGCATAGTGTATGTCTAATTTTAGCATATGGAGGTGTGATGTTAATTTGGTGGAGGAGCCGATGCATCTATGTCTGTGTGTGCCCAAGATCACATCAGGTGGGTATGATTCAAATGGTATAACTTGGCCCTCATATTTGACCGAGTGGATGCTGAGAGTGGGGTCCCACTTGTATAGAATTTCTAATCATATGAAAATTACACTCCTTTGGCTTATTGGAAAATGAAGCCCATGCCTGTGGTGTGTAGTCTTTGCACTATGGGGAAACTCGTGCTAGAATCCCTAAGTTGATCCACTCCTCAAGGAAGTACTTGGACTCCTTGTATTTTGCACACCATTTTTTCCTTATTCCACCACCTATGGGGTGCCAAACTCCTTTTCTCGGCCCATAGGCACCGGTGGGGCTACTAGCACGCTGCTCCGGCCACACTTTGCGTCCTCCACCTATGGGATGGCTAACATTTTCCTTGTCTTGTTGAGAAGACACTGTTCCTATGGAAATAATGCAAATAAACTAAATTAGCATTCAATCAATAAGGCTATCCAATAGTAAGTTTTGGGCTTTAATGCTCACCCCACACTTAGTTTCTACCATGGGTTCACTAGTCATAATTTTTGAGTAAGACTTCCCCTTTTTCCAACTACATTGACATTGTTCCCCACAATTGGCCATATTCAACAATGGACAAGGTGTTCAATAAAGAATAATGGGCATACAAAGAATTGAAAATTCAACAAGGCATTCATATTGTATTACCTTTAATTTCACACAATATGAATAAATCAAGATTCACTTACTAATCTTCACGAGTACATTTTTGTTCATGAATAATAATATGCCCAACAATCTAGTGTATCAAATGACATTATACTTATAAGAAATACACATAGGAATACCTACAATTAGTACTTTTAATGCTCACTAATACCTCTATCAATCAACTTGCTCGGGCCAGGTCCATCCCTGCTACTCCCACATCTTCAATGCCATTTTCATAATTTTCCCAACAAACCTTACTTGGAATATTTATAAAATTCAACAAATTTCTAGTCTTATCAATTGTAAAAACAACCAATAAAATCTAAAAACGCATGATTGTATAGATTTCAAATACTTGGGTTCATTCATGTTACTCCTATATTCCACTATTTTCACATTTCCTTAACCCCTTTCTAATCTTGATGCATTCACGAAATTGTAAGCATAATAACCGTAAAATAGTAATATCCAACACAATATCATTTAATGAACTTGCAATTTTAGTCTAGCATGCGTTATGTTTGCACGACTTCAAACCAAGGGGTAATGCATAGAACTGTGGAAAAACTAAGAATGAAACTAGAATTCTTACCTATTTGAGTTGCTTTGGTGAAGAGAGGAGAAGTTTGCTAGCCCAAAAGCGTGTCACGTTAGAAAAGGGAGGGGATTTCGGGGTGCCATCGCCCTAATAGGAGGAATCTTTAGGGCCGAAATGTAGGAATAGAGTTTAAGCGGCGGTGGATGGGGCAAAGGACCCATCATTTTAATGAAACCCTTAAATTTGTGGCCTCAAAGGTGTCACTGGGAGCATAACGGCAGAGTAAGCCCTCCATGACGCAGAAAGCTATCACGTACCCTTACTATTTAATGAGATGTGAAAAATACAACCCTCAAGCAGGCACGTTGCCTAACATGGAGAATCTCTTGCACGCTCGCCGTAACCCGAGGTTCACCGTTTAGCTCATTTATTCACCCTTCGACTTACCTTCGTGCCTTCTGACTTAATTTGCTTACTCCCAAAATGTAATTGTCCCAACTTCTTTTCTCAATGACATTTTATCCTGAAATTCATTTGAAACAAACAAAATAATAAAAGAATGGGTTGCCACCCACCCAAGCGCCTTAGTTTTGGTCACGCATGACTCTTTTTTACATTAATCCTAACTATTACATTACATTCAAGGGTTACCTCCCAAGCAGTTCCCGATGTACCATTGTCGCATGACCTAATTCATACTCATTCGTCGATAAGGTGATGGATGTCTTCTCGATTAACGCCATCACCCTTATAGTGCTTGCACCTTGACTATTTACCAAAATGTGGCACTCTAACTTTTTGCCACAATTCCACTCCGCCCTCGTATGGGGTCATCCAAGAAAACCTCAAATGGTCCATACCACTTGACCGTAACGCCCCCGAAATAGCTTCAAATTGAGTTAAACAAAGAATACAATCTACCCTCGCTCAAAACTCTCGACATATATGCTTGTCGTTCCATATCTTGATTTTCTCTCCTTATACAAACTTTTGCATTTTCATAGCATGCCATCGTAATTCTTCAAATTCACGCGCAGCTGCAATAGTGACTTTTTTTCCGCCTAACTCAGGATCCATGTTCAACTTTCTCAAAGCCCAAGATGCCTAATGTTCAAGCTCCATATGCAAGTAGCAGGCCTTCCTATAAACGAAAAGATATGGTAAAGTCCCACGGCGTTTTCTTTATAGATACCCTATATGCCCACAAAGTATCATCTAATTTGCTTTCCCAATCCTTGCATTGAGTGTCTACCGTTTCGTAGAATCTACTTGACTCTTTGTTTGAAACTTCCAATTTGTCCGATAGTCCGAGGGTGGTATGTCAGTGGCAACCTTATGCCAATTTACATTTGGCCAATAGGTTTCTGTAATCCGCCTTGTTTACAAAGTGGAACCTTGGGCCGTTGATAATAGCTCATGGAGTTCCAAACCTGGAAAAGATTTGCTTGTTCACAAACTTGGCCACTACCTTGGCATCATTGGTTAGCATCCTCGACCCATTTGGAGACATAGTCCACCACCACTAGGATGTACCGACACGAACGATGGTGGAAATGGCCCCATAAAATCTATCCCTTAAACTTCGAATACCTCAACCTCCTCCAAGATGTTGTTCAACAAAGATCTCATGTTTCCCGCTAATTGTGCCCATCCTCCGGGTATTGATCACACGCATTGACATATGTCGCTGCATCCATGACAAGGTCAGCCGAAAGAATCCTAACTGAGCACCTTATGAGCAAAGTATGCTCTCCTCCATGATGATTGCCATATGGTGAAGAATGAAAACTTTCCAATATCTCTTCACCTAACATTTTGGAATGCACCGCCTCATCAGTTGATATGGGCCCTTACTTGAATATATAAGGTTCATCCCACTACGTAGAACCCTGACTCATACTTCAAACCTTCTTCTTTGTTGAGCAAGCTGGCTCTTGTGAGTACACTCCACCTCACAATTAAGTTAACTATGTCAAAGATACTCAAGGGAGTTCAGCCACACTTAGTGCTTAGAGCCGCTCATTAGAAACTCTTCGTATACGCCCATCATCAATTAAATGCAACCTATCCTCCAACCGCGACAAATTCCTCTACTACTTGATTTTTGCCGCCCTTCCCGTCATGGGATTTCAAGTCAAATTCCTAGAGAATATAATATCCACTCGACCAAATTTCTGGCTTGGCATCCTTTTTATTGAATAAATAATCTAATAGCTACATTATTTGTGTGCATTATCACTTTTTTCCCACAAGATAGGACCTAAACTTATCAAATGCGTTTATCAAGCAACATCTCTTTCTTTGTGACTGTATAGTTCGCTGGGGAAACATCCAAAGTTTTTCTTGCATAGTATTAGAAGTGAAAATATTTTCCACTTCCCAATACCGGCACCTACTTCCACATCACGGCATCACACATCACCTCAAATAGGAGTTCCTAATCGTGAGCAATCAAAATAGGAGCTCTCCCAGCTTCTTCTTCAACTCCTCAAAAGCATGAATATATCTTACCCCAAACTCAAACTTTATGTCTTTTTTCCATCAGCCCGCACATTGGTATGGAGATATTTGAAAAATCAAAAATAAACCACCTATAGAACCCAACGTGTCCCAAAAACTACTAGACATCCTTTGAAGACATGGGAGGTGGAAATTTCTTAATCTCCTCCACTTTGGCACGGTCAAACTCCAAGCCTATTTGTGACACTTTATGGCCAAGGACAATACCTTCCCTTGAATAAAAAGTTACACTTCTCCTAATTCAAGACTGTGTTTGTATTTTCACACCTAGATAAGACTTTGTCTAAATTCTGCGAAACACATAGAAAATGAGTTACCAAAAATAGAGAAATCATCCATAAATACCTCCACATAGTCCTCACTCATCTCATGAAATATTGTCCTTATGCATCGTTAAAAGGTAGTCGTTGCATTGTGAAGCCCAAATGGCATACGCTTGAAGACGTTCATCCCATATGGATAGGTAAATGTGGCCTTTTCCCACCTTTGGGGCTATGGGTATTTGATTATAGCCAAAATAACCGTCCAGAAAGCAATAGAAACTCTCGGCCTCGCAAGTCCGCCCAAACATCTAGTCAATAAATGGTATGGGATAGTGGTCCTTCCTTATGGCCTCATTCATCTTTCTCAGAGTCCATAACAATCTCCGCTCTTGTGACCGTGCGCGTTGGAATGAGCTCATTTTTCTCATTCATAATACCTGTCATTCCCCTCATTTCTTGGGACACACCGAACCGGGTTGACCCCTCATCGCCGAAAATGGGATAAACCACTCCCGCATCTAACTTCTTCATTACCTCTTTTCGCACCACATCTTTCATCACTGGTTTCAACCTCCTTTGATGTTGCACAAATTGCCTGGATTCTTCTACCATTAATATCTTGTGCATGCAAAAGGCAAGATTGATTTTGATGTCCGACATTTTCTATCTTATGGCCCTATATCTCTTTTTTTTTAGTACCATCAATGCTTCTGCACCCGTGCTTCGTTAGCACCGCAGTAGATAATAACTGCAATGTATTAGCTTCCCGCCAAAAGATGCATTCTTGAGGTGTGGAGGCAATGCCTTCACTTCCAGTTTGGGGGCCTCTTCAATAGATGGCTTAGGTAGAGGCTCTAAAGATCTTTATAAAGATTCAACTTGCTTTTGAAAGAACATGTTGGAAGTGGCCCAAGGCATGAACCATTTCTTGATTTGTAGCATCCCCAAATTGATCATGTCCTACCAAGGCTCTTTCCAATGTGTCCTTTGTATTAATTAGTCAAGTGTCAACTCTTGGTTAATCATAGTAATGACCAAAACTCTCATATATAGCAAGCAACTTCATAGCTTTGTATACGTCAAACACTTCCACCTTGTCATGAGCTCTCATTGTTAGTTGCCCAATAGCTACATTTATTAAGGCTCGTCCGGTTGCCAAAAAGGGCTTCCCAAAATATATGGAACTTCTGGGTGATGGTAGGCATATTCTTATGCCCATTTTTCATGTTTTTACCCATATATTACCTTGTTTTGAGTTTATAATCCTTAAAAAGTGTGTGAATTCATGTTTTCATATGTATTGCAAGCTAATTAATGTTTCTAGATGTTTTGAGAGGAGAAACCAATGAAAAAGGACCCAAAAATAACTCCGAGGTGTGAAGAAGTAAGAAGAAAATTCATGAAAGTCGGCCTGTGGCTATGGCTTGGCGTGGCACGCCCACCACTTGTGTTTAAAGAGAATGCACCAAAGTTGGTGCTATGAATGGCATGGGGCGCTGTGTCCCTGTCTTCAGAGATGAGAATTTGACTAACACCTTGGCGAGATGGATAGCGAAACCCTTAAGCATTCCGTACTTAGGAAATTTTTCCAATTTCTAGGGCTATGGATGAAGGGGGCACCAGAGGTGTTAGAAATGAAATTTGGCTAAGTCTTTGGTACTATGGTGAGAGTGAGGCACTGAGCCATGTTTCGAGGAAATTATCTAAATCCTTAAAAGCATGCGCGCACACTAGACCCTCTTGGATGGGATTTTGCTGATTTTTAAGACAAATACATGAGGGAAAAAGTGTCATTTAAGGGATCACCTATATATATATAAAATCTAAGGCATTTTTATCATATCATTCATTACATCGCTCTTCATCATTTTAAAGGTTGAAATGCAAACAGAGGAGAGACAAGTTCTACTTGGTTTCTTCTTTTCTTTTTTTTTACCGAGAATGATGATGTTATATTTGTTTTTCCGCTTGTCTATGAGTGGTTAAAATGCCCATTCTATGGTTTTGGCAATGTACATGGTCGAAGTTTGAAAGACTGTTGATTGCTAGTTTTGATTCTTAATAAAAAGGCTGTTTATATTTACTTATTTTAACTACTTATTCACTAGATCGGATCAACTTGTGAGTAAATTTGTTGGCTTTTGGTTGAACGTGGGAAAGGGAATCGAAATGGTTAAAAGTAAATATAAAACAGAATTCAAGATCCTTCGGCCCATTGCTTGGAGTGTTGTAGTTTTTATTGAGGATAGAGATATAAATTTTTCACCTTGTTTAGTTGGATCTACAAGTAGGTATAAACCGTTGTTTCATGTTTCTCCTATGACCATAGGGATTCAGGAATTAGGGTTCATGAGATACTTCTTGGACAGTTTCTGGAGAGTGGAAAGAAATGGGATTATAACTTGCAACTAGAAACCTTAAGAAGAGTTAGTCTAGCGTAATCAAGTCTTGAGAACTCAACCTCATACGAAAGTGCCAATTCCTAGATTTTAATCATCATTTGAAGTACAAACAAGTATGCAAAGAATTTTATTCTTAGTTAAATTTACTTAAGTTTTTAGTAGTTTAATTCTCTGAAACCATTCACCCAATTTTATATATATATATATATATATATATATATATATATATATTGTTAGAATAGAGAAGTAAAGAATCAACCTTAAAACACCGATCCGACAAGTCTCCGAGAATGTATATCTCCTGGACTCATCTCATATTACTTGATGACCATGTATTCTTGTGTGCACTTGGGTGACATCATCGGTCTTCTCAAAATCAAGGACAATGAAATTCCACTGGAAAGATAAGAGAGCCCACTTTCACTAGCATATCCTCAATTCCATCTCGCTCTAGTCAATGAATGATCCGCCAATTGCAAAATCACAATTGTGGGTCTTCGATCACTCAAACCCAACTTCTTGAACAATTTCCACCGTGAGACTTTTGAGAATTTCTTAGTGTATCCAAGCTTTGGTATAGATGCCTCTCGTACCACCTTTTTCTCGCTTTTACCTTTTATCTAGGCTTATTTCTTTTCTAAGTTATAGCTTTTGAATAGGTCTTAGCTTTTTTGTGGCTTTCCTTTCTTACTATGTAAAGGAGAGTCTCCCTCATTTACCGGCTTTCCTAGATTTTTTATGTATTAGAGAGGAGTCCTCTCTTCTTAGGTGCATAGTCTCTAAGTTTCCATTTCTAGTATCGTGTGGATGAAGGCTAACCTTAGCAGATGTCCGAATTTATGAACCACCATAGGATCGGAGGTAAGGTTTACTTTTCCTCCTTGTACATATTTTTGCTTTTATTTATGTTAAGGCCTAGGGGTGTTGCTCAGCCCTTGACCACTACGAGGGATACTGACCCTTGGGTTAGGTCATTTACCCAAAAAAAGGGAGGGCATCATATTAATGCTTTCCCTAAGATCACATAAGGCCACTGTGCTCTAATGGACTGCCCAATAGTGATCGGGATAGTAAAACTGCATCTTTGAGCTTTCAACTCATTTTATATCCGTGACATGCACTCCTCAGTAAGTAACAGTGGCATACTCCATTAGTATATTTTTGTTTGCCACAATGTCCTTTATGTATTTTCCATACGATACCCCGCAAAACAAACTACCAATGAAAGATTAATATGTACCGTTTTAACACATTAGTGAATTTTTGGAAGCATGCTTCTTCCTAATGCTTCCTTAATTTCATAGACAAAGGGGGGTGATTTCAAAATTCTAAAGAGCTTCCATTTTTTACTTCTTATTCAATTTCCTCGACCTCCTCCTCTATAGTTATAGCTTTTATGTTGACTTTTCTGCACCATCTCAACAATTTACCACTCCCGGTGGTGACTGTACGTACTCTCTTTGGGTTGGTGTCTATCAATGGCATACCTCCCTGTGGTCTAGTATTTTGGGCTCCATCTAGCCGTCCTGCCTCGACCCCAAACTATTTTTGTGGCCAACTCCGCCGATTTTTTATAAGCATGGCGGTCAACTTTACTTAGTCAACCGTCATCTCGTGCTTGGTTAACTATGATTGTTTTTAGCATATGCTCAATGTTGCCGGACTCGAGTAGGAGCATTATCTCCCCGAACCGGTGCTTGAAATTTTGATTTGCCCTCAGCTTTTAATCTCCGATTTTTCTGATTCTCTCTTGCATTTGTGACTATTACCAACCCATGAAATATTTGGATGATTGTCCAATTGGGGTTGTACTGTCACCACAATGCTAATTGTTGCGTTCACAGCATTCCCTACAAAATAAATTGAATTCAAGTAGCGTAACATGCCTCATTAAATTTTCACCGCTATCACAAACTTCACACCATACTTGCCGGGGCCGCATTAGCGAAGCTTGTCAGCCGCCCAAATTCATGTTACTTAAGTAAGTGTTTATCTGGTTCGGGAGTGCAAATATCTATGTAGCGATGGCCGTTAAAAACCATCTACCTCTAGAACACCCGTAGCTCTCTCATGCCACCTCTAGGTGTGTCAAAGATTTCACTGATTGCCCCGCGAAAGCGACCAACAATGCATACAATTCTCATAAATCTTTTCTAAGGCTTTCCCACTGGGCCGCAGAGTCTTAAGAGGATTTCGGTATGGGGCTCCAATCCTTCTATAAAAGTATGCACTAGAACATCATTTGACATGTGATGGTAAGGACAATCTCTCAAGATAGACTTGAACCTATCCCAGGCTTGGTACAGGTTCTCACCCTCTCTTTGTTTGAAGCTTAAAATCTAACTTCGGAAGCTTTGTTGTCTTCCCAAAAGGAAAGAACTTGATCAAAAATTTCTTTCCAAATCATTCCATTTGCTATGTAGTTAGTGGCTCACCTTTTAGCCACCTCTTCACTTTCCCCAACAAAAAAAATGGGAATAATGTAAGCCTCATATAGTTTGATACCCCGAAGGTATATATGTATCACTTATCTTGTAGTAAATTCTATAGGTGCTTCTATAAGTCTTCATTGGGAAGACCTATAAACTACCCACATATGCAGGAGATGCACCATATTCGTTTGAGCCAAATCTACCGGTTCCGCCTGATGTTGAGGTAACATTATTTGCGTGTGGGATTGCCACTTCGCATAATCGGGGCTACCCGCCATCCTTTATGGTAACTCTTCTTCATGTATAGCTGGTGGAATTTCTACTACTAGAGCCTTGGAACTAGGAGGAATAGGATTTTGAGAGCTTCCTCCTCAATAGATGTAATCTAACACTGTGTCTAAATATGGATCAACCAATTCTTTATCATGTGCCGCCTTTCGGTAAATCGACTTGTACCTACAAGTGTAGCAAACTCTAAGACTGCTGTCAACACTTGTACAATAATAGCAAAACTAAAACTAAGGCTATTTTCCACGCCCCCGACAACGGGCCAAAACTTATTGTGTCCAAACGCACACGCAAGTGCACATGGTCGTACAACTAATGTATGGCTCTTTTATGTCGATATCAACTCACGTGGACTAAAGATCTCGATTTTCTAATTTAGTAATGGAAATTATCTCAAACAAGTGTTTAAGTAACCCAAGAGTTTAAGATTGTCGTAAGTGTCAAAGTAATTAAGATAAAAGGCAATGAATTAAAGGATGTAGATTTAATCACTATTCAAAAAATATTCTAAGATTGAGGCGTGGAATGCAATCATGTACAACATGTATTTTCCTTCAACTAAGTTCACTATCCCCGGCTGATGGTTATTAGGAGTTAAACCCTAACTATGGTCTTTCGAACCTCTAGTCATTTGTATAAAATGACCTTTGCAACTACAAAGCATCGAACAATGATACAAGAATTTATCTTAGGTATTGGAAGCATTTGTTCCTTTTTCAACCGAATGAGGTGTTAGGTATATTTCTATCCCAAACACGAATCGTATCTTTAATTTATATCAAAGACAAGAATATATTCCCCTATTTTTGTTCTATCCTATGATTTTCCTTTCGAGTTCATACTAAGATTACAATTATCTTAATGTTGACCAAACATTGTATCACAAACCAAACGTACACCCTGGATTACAGACATGTGACAAGGAGCCCCGAGAGACCCCAAGTCAACCCATGGCATGAGCATACATCTAATTCAATCACATGGAGTTTTAAGACTTAGCATAGAGAACATAATCATAACATAATATATGGGAAAAATGAGACATGCACTTATAAGATACAGCAGTAATACAACTTTTTAGTCCTGGAGCAAGCCTCTAAACATGAAAGGAGGATTGATAGGACAACTCCCCAACTAATCCAACATCCGTAAATCAAGGAATAACATAGAGTGTTAACATGCCCTAACATGAGGACTCACCAAGCATGCAAGTGAGCGTTCAATCTATCTAATGCAAGGGTGAGGATGAGCCTCGAGAACCTGGACCTACTGCGAGACGACATGATAGAAAGTATGCAACAAGATTGTGGAATGTACCGAGTATGCAAGGCAAGTAAAACGGACATTTAAAACATGTATGAAACTCATAAATGGTCATAAGAGTAGGACAAGATGTAAGTCAGATTATAAATCGTTGCAATATATTATACTCTGCCAAGGTTTTCAAAACATTTGTAATATAAACATAGTCATAATCATAAGAGAAGCTTCACTTAACATAACTTGAGCCAACATACACAATCATAATCTATTGAATTATGAGGGAACAAGGGAGATTCTCAACCGATATACCCCATATGAGCATACATGAAGCCCGACTTGTAACCCTAGCTCCGGGAGGGTGTTCGTACTCTTGCCAAGGGAGAAACCATGAAGGCGTGATCACACATGAAAAGGGCCATTTGGGCTAGGGACAACATGAATGGGTCCCAAACATACCTACAGGCATGTAGTTCAGAGATCCGGACTTAACCTTAGCCCCGAACCTACCTACTGCTCGATACTACTCCCATAAATATATATAGTTCTTAATAATACATGCATGAGTTCATGGTCTAGTC
The DNA here is from genome assembly GCA_018107945.1 of Datura stramonium. Lineage (NCBI taxonomy): Eukaryota > Viridiplantae > Streptophyta > Magnoliopsida > Solanales > Solanaceae > Datura > Datura stramonium. Next base: position 37,363 of record JACEIK010000168.1, on the reverse strand, counting down.
AAATCATGAAATCGTAAAACATGCTTGAACATATATGAACTAGCAATGACTTAAGGCCCGTGAGTTGGCAAAAACACAATTCATGCGTAGTAAAATATATACATACTTGTAGACTGGGTGAATATAGTTTAAATTTCCATAAGATCATAATAGATAAATATAACATATTCATGAGTTAATTCATAATACATGTCAATTTATCAAAATATCAATGATCATAAATCGGTTTATCATGGGCATGCATAATCGAGTTTAGCCGATTAAAAATTCGAAATCATCCATATTAAGATCAAGTTAGAAATCCCTCAATTTCCACCAATTCTTAGTAGAAAATTATGTAAATCTTATCCTAAAAAGTTAAAAAATATAAAAAATTAAATCATTAAATTTTATACAAACAATAATATAAAACCCTACGAGTTCTTAAATAAATTGTTGAGTAATTAATAGATGAAGGAGCATGGTGTGTGGAAGAATACACCCATGGAAGACCTTACATACCTAGAATTATCAAATCCTAACCCTCCTTAAAAGCCCAAGAATGAAATTAAAGGAATTGAGGTGAAAAGCTTGAAATCTCCCCTTCGATCACTTGTCAAAATCCTTGCATGCATGATGGGAGTTTAGGAAGGTTTATTTTCTTAAAAACCCATCTTTCCCAATCAAAAACGACATAGTTTAGGTCCTTATATCGTGAAAAAGTCAAAAATACCCTTAATGAACCTGCCCTGATAACTAACCGGATGGAACCAACGGACAGCACCAAAGGGTCGTTGGAACCTGCCATGACCAATCATGTCTCTCGTGGAATGAACTGCTGATGACCTAGTCTCGGATCCAAACAACGGGTCGAAAGGACGAGACGTACCTCCAACGTACGACTCGTTACATCGTCAGTGGTTAGTCCCCTGAACCTTGGCATCTCATCTTCTAACGGGTCACACCACGACCCATCACCACAAACAACGGATCATTGTTTCCCCCCATCAAGTCTACTGGAAAACTTAATCCTCCAACCACGACCACAACCAATGACCTGTGGCTTCTCCTAATGGGTTGTTGGGTCTCCCATTGTTTGCATGTCGCCCAGCCTGATCCTAACCACGATTGCAAAGGACGGCCCGTTGTATCCCATAACGGGTCGTCATACCTCTCGTTGTCTCCACCGCCACCAACATTTCCCCAACTAGCGACAACATACAATGACTCATAGTTTGATCCCATGAGTCATTATGTGGTTCATGTAGTGATATTTTGCCAGCTTTCTGCACTTTTCAAATTAACCTCCCAGGTCTATTCTTAGGCCTTCTCGGGGTATTACACGTTAAAATACAAGAAGCAAGAATATAAGAACAACCATTCATGATAGAAAAACTTAAACTGAAAATGAAATCATGTTATACATTCATGTAGGTGGCATCAGCCTCATAATGAGGTAATTTAGCCACTCATTATTTGATTAAGCATCTCCAAACAAGTTTTAATCATAGGCAAAATTGAAAATAGAAGAAAAGGGAAGAGAAAGAACTCTAGAATTTTCTTAAGCTCACTGCCACTTTCCCACGTCCATGCTAAAAGTTCAGATAAAAAATAAAACTAAGTATTTTATTTATATAAATGAAAAATAATAAAGAGGATGACCATCAAGGTGTCATGGAGGCTGTCGTGGAGGAACAGCTCCGTGACATGGAAGTATCGTGAACATTCACTGGAAAACGATACATGTTGAAAAACCCATCACCGTGTCACGGAGGCCATCGCGGAGATTTTTCTCTGAGACACGGACCAATAGTGGTCCTTCACTGGATAGTTACTCCAGGATGAAAACCCCTCAATGTGTCACGGAGGCCACTGCGCCAAACTTTCTCCATGACACGGCCCTAACGCGGACATTCATTGGCTATCAGAATTATGCACGGACTTCATATGCGTGGCACGGAGCGGACGCTAAAGGATACTGTTTAGCGCCTCTGACTTTGCAATTTTGGCTCCTTTACCATCTGGTATTCTATTTTTTTAGAAACCATCTTCCTAATTAAGCTCTATCCATCACTTATCACCCTACAAATAGCCTAATCACATTTGTTAGTCCATAAGTATAAATCATTCAAAACAAGCATGAATATATAGGTATTATCCTCAACTAAGCTACAATATCAGTGAAAACATGGTGTTTGGTCATATAAATAAACCAAAGATCGTGAAACGTAGGTGCAACTGCAGAAGAACTTCAAGCAACACTACTAATACCTGGGAAGGACGTGCGGCTCACAGATGGGCACTTGCGAAACGCAAGTGACCAGTACGTTGACAAGGGGAAAAATGTCCAGCTCAAGCACAAATGTACCTAAGAAGCTTCCAAGGGAAAATTTGAAAAACCATGCAAGGAGAATGTATAGGTTTTACCCTAGATTGTACACACCCAAGTCATAAAATATCAAAGCATAGAATTGAATTGTAGGGAGAAGTGGAGAGAGAGAGAAATAGAGAGTACACTTTTCTTTTCCTTCTTCTTCTTCAATTACATTGGAAAATACACCATTGTTGTAGGTTTTTAAAAGATTAATCTACTATTCATTATGATGGTTGTTGATAATTTATCTATGGGTATAATTTATCTATCTTAATTCATGAGTAGCTAAATTTCTAGCTAGGGATGTGTGCTTGATGAGTATTTAACTTGATTGGGTATGGATAAATTGCGCGTAACTTCAATTTATAAGCATGAATCTATTTTTTCCTCTAAATTTTAATTAAAAAATTAGTGGTTGCAAACACTAGTTTAGTTTACTTATCTTGCTTGAGCTTGATAAGAAGAGTGAGATTTGGATGAGGAATAATAGGGAGGATTTGGAATGTATATGTGTGGGGTTGAGCTAGATATAATCAAAACCCACATCCCCACTCTATTAAAGGGTTAAGGCTAGATATAGCTTAATCCTTCCTCAAGCTTTGAGTGGCTGATTATTGATTGTGACTGATGAGTTGGTAATTTATCAACTCATTAGACTTTTAAGCATGAGCTTTTGCTTTGTTTTCAACTCATCTAGAAAGGTTTTATGCCTTTTTCCTTTGATTTTATAGGTATTAGGCTCAAACAAAGAAAACAAACAGAAGGTGTTGGGAAACCTTCGTCTCGCAGGTTGGACACCGGTGAAATGCAGGTAAGACGCCAACGTGACTGCCCTGAATCTGGACGGAAGCCGCAAAATGCAGTCGGGCACCTGCAAAATTCAAGTGCAGACACACAAGCTGAACTGGACAAGCTATCGAAACCTGCGAAGCACCCGCGTTTCGTGGATGAGAACCTACGGAATGCAGGTGTCGCGCAAGTGACGCAAAGGGAAAAGTTATCCAAATATGACACAAGAATGATTTAGAAGCCTCTAAGGGCAAAACTTGAATCCATATAGAATAATGAAAAGCAAATTTTCCCTATTTTGTAAAATCTTTTCATCTTTGTAGAGAGGGGAACTTTTTGATTAGCTAATTTTGTAGAGAGAGAATTATAGAGAGAAGGAAGAGATAGTCTTCTTCTCCTTCTTCTTAAATACTTTTAGGGTAAGAAATTCTCAGTTGAAGTAAACATTGAAGCTCAAATTTACTATTCAATTATGAATATGATTGAATCTCTTATTAATTTTATTATCTTATTCACATTCATGAGTAGCTAAATTGATTGCTAGGGGTGTGTGCTTGATGTGGGTTGAGATTTCGATTGGGTATTGTTAATTTAGTCTTAGAATTACTTATTATGCATGAATCTAATGCTTTCTCTAAGTTTCAATGCAAATATTTATGGTTGCAAACATAGATTGTATTTACTTATCTTGCTCTAACTTGGAAAGAAAAGTAAGGTATGGGTGAAAAAGCATTAGCGGGAATTTGAGTTTTGTAAATGTGGAGTTGGGCTAGAAATAGCCAACACCCATTTTCATAACTCAATTTAAGGATTAAGATAGAAATAGCTTAATTCTTCCCCAAGCCAACATGGGTAATATGTTAATTGAGTTGGGCTTTGAAAGAACTCAAGTAAAATATGCCCAAGTGCTAGAAAGACATCGGGTATAGACTTGTCCATGGCTATTCATGTTATTAATTGATTCTTAGGACTTGTTGATTAACCCTAATCCTATTAATGCCCCATCAATAGCAAATCCTTAGCATTTGCTCTCAATTGGTGCTTCAACTTGCATTATTTCATTTTGATAATTAGTAGAATCATATAGTGTTTTCATTTTTCCCCCAATATTTATTTTACGTATTGTGATACAATGATGCTAACTAGTTTAAGTTGACATACAACTCTAGTAGTGATCTATCCCTATTCCTTGTGGATTCGACCCCGACTCATAAAGTTGGGTAAATTATATTGCTAATGACCGTGTACACTCTCTCCTAGAGAGAAGTGGATTTGGATGTGATCAATTTTGGTGTCGTTGCTGGGGAATAGGAATCGATAGCCTAGAGTTGTTAATTTGAACAATTTAAGCATCTTGTGCAAATTTACATTTGTTGTTGTTTTCACTGCTGGTTTAGGTTGGGTCTAATGAGCCAAGACTCTCAATTGGGTTTTATGGATGGCCACATGGACCTAGGTGAGGATGAGCCCATGTTGCCTAATGCAGTAGATGCCATTCCCCTACAACCTACTATACGGAACGTAGTGTTTCATGTAACCGGCACTATGTTACACTTGCTACAAGTGAAAGGACTTTTTGGAGGGCAACCAAGTGATGACGCTAATAGACACCTTCGCAACTTCCTTTAAATATGTTAGCCCTTCAAAATCACCAATATTAGCCAAGAGTCGATTCGACTAAGGATTTTCACATTCTCATTGATGGGAGAAGCCACTGTTTGGCTAAAGGAGCAGCCACTGAGGTGTATTACTTCTTGGAAAGAGTTAACGAACGCTTTCTTGGATAGGTTCTTCCCTCCATCGAGGATGTTTTAGTTGAGGGATGAAATCGCCAATTTTAGACAACTCCTGAGTGAACCTTTGCATGAGGTTTGGCTCCAATTCAAAAAGAAAGTTGCAATATGTCCAAACCATGAGTTGCCTAATGGAGTTCTTCTCCAATAATCTCGTTGGTGGGTCCTTGATGGACCAAACATATAGATTGGCCAGAGCTATCTTAGATCGGATGACCAAGATGAATCAAGCATGGCCCACTAGGGACACCAGGGTATCCTCAATTAGTGCTAGTTTTCACCGTGTGACTGCGGAGATGAGAAAACATGATGAAGAAAGGGATGAGACCTTGGCCAAAATGATGATCCATCTTGAGCTAATAACCAAGCATGTGATAGGAGTTGGTGCCAAGAGTGTAAACGCAGTTGGAACCCAAGGCCACATGCTATATGAAGGGGAGGCTTCACCTCCAAGATATGAAGAAAAGTGTCAATATATGGTTATACAAGTGGGGGGTTATTGTCCGGGATATCAAGGTGCCAACCAAGGCCCTTGGCGTCCCCGTGACGAGAATCAAGGTTGGAGAAAATGGGATAATCAAGGGTGGAATGATAGGAACAAGAGATGGGGAAACCGTGAACCAAATCATGAAGGGGAACGATACCATAGAAGTTCAAATCCATATGTTCCCTTTTCTAAGGTTGAGGAACCCCAAATGCAACCCAGAGTGAGTGATGTTGGTAACTCAAAGATAGAGGAGATGTTTTCATGAGTTTTGAAGAAGGTTGAGTCCATGGATAATGGGGTGAGGCAGCTTAAAGGGGAGGTGTATAACCTCACCCAAACGGTGAGTCCTTATTCGGCTTCTATTAAACATTTTAAAGCTCAAATGAACCACCTTTCATCCCAAATGAATCCACGGATGAAGGGAACCCTTCCTAGTGATACCGTACCAAATCAGAAGAAGGATGACCATTACATAGCGATCGTTACTAGGAGTGGGAAAATTTTGGTCGATGCAGGTGTGAAGGCTAAACAAGCTATTGATCCAATCATAAATGATGGAGTGAAAGATGCGGTGCCAAAAGCACCAAGTTGTATTAATAATGAAGAAGAACTTAAAGAGGAAGGAGTGACTATTACTCCCAAGGATATTGATGTTTAAAAAAAGGGTGAGGAGGCCTCAAATACATAAGGCCAAGAGCCTAGAATCCCACCTCATTACCGTCAGCATTCCGAGAAAAAGAAATAGGATAGCCAGTTCAATAAATTAATTGATATGTTTAGCAAGTTGTCCATCAACATACTGCTAATTGACGTGTTGCTCCAAAAACCAAGATATGCAAAATTCATGAAAGAGCTGCTAAAGAAAAAGAAGATAGTGGATGCGGGCACAATGGAGGTGTCGCATCACTGTAGTGCTATGATGTCTAGTAACCTTTCTCTAAAAAGAGAGGATCCCAAAGCATTCACTATTCCTTGCACAATTAGGATGTGTATGTTCAACAAGACATTGTGTGATCTCGGGGCTAGCATCAATATAATGCCTCTCATAATCTTCAAGAAGTTAGGTCTGGGAAGTCCCAAGCCTAAAAATATGAGGTTGTTGATAGCAGATCGTTCAATCAAGCATCCCATTGGTGTTCTTGAGGACGTCTTAGTGCGGGTGGACAAGTTCATTCTACCAGCCGACATTGTCGTGTTGGATTCTGACTTAGATATTGAGGTTTCCATCATCTTGGGGTGACCATTGCTAGCCATGGGAAAAGCACTTATTGATGTATATCTAGGGGAATCGAAATATAGAGTTGGTGGTGAAGAGGTAACTTTTAATGTATGTCAACCAACAACATCCCCCGATGAATGTAAAGTGGTTGCAGTACTTGATGAGGATGAGAAGCACCGGAGTGCAAGTGAAGATGAAGTGGATGGGGAGGATGATCCTCCCAATGAATGATGTTGGAGAGAAACCCGTCGAGCCATGATGTTAAATAAGGCACTTCTTGGGAGGCAATCCAAGTGCTTTTAATTTCAGTGATTTTTTATCTTTGTGTTGTTTTTGGTAATTGTAGGATGATTGGATGGCAAACCATGTGAAAGAAAATAGGGGAAGAGTTGTGTGAGACCTGAGAAACGCAGGTATGCATCCGCAAAACGCAGCTCAATCACAGTAAGGAATTGAAAAGTGGGAAGAAACTGAAGGGCTTCTGCACCTCACCTAAGAAATGCAGGTGCCCACCCGCAAAATTCCGGTCTGGCACATCCCCGGGCTAGAATACCTGGCAATATTCTGCAAAAAATGATAAAAGGACATGCGGCCACCTGCGAAACACAGGTGTGCATCCGCTGAATGCAGGTCAAGCGTCGGCTAGAGTAGAGAACTGGGGACAAAAAGAGGTAACCTACATTGGAACTACATTTCATAGGTGGTATCCTACAGTTGCAAGTCAAGCGCAGGTATTCATAATTATTTAAATGTTGAATGAACCCGATCTGTGGCCAACCCAACCGGTTGAAATCTTCTCCACTTCCCAAAACCTACCTTTTATTCACCCTTTCACCTTCCCCATGATCCCAACTACCACCCATTTCACCTTTCATATTCCCCATTAACTCCATTTAATCCACCTCTTTAACCCACCAATCCCTTCAACTCCTTTCCATCTATAAAACTCCATTCACTTTTACCATTTTCTCTATCACTTCTCAAACTATTATCTCACTAAACCAAAAGAAATTCAAGATTTTTGGGTTGGCCTTGGTCAAGCAAAGCAACTTCAAGTACTCAATTTCTCTCATTATATCTTCTCACTTGGTAAGTATACCTTTCACTCTTGTTCTTTTTTAATATTTTGAGGTGATTAGTACAAAAGAAAGTATGTACACTTCATAATTTTTTTGACCCATCTTGCCTCATTACCCGTCTTTTGTTTCTCATTCTTTGAATAGAATTATATGTTGTGGGTATGGCGAGAGAGTTAAAATTGCAAAATGTGGGTAGAATTTCTTGTGATAATATTCTAAATCTTGCATAATCCCTATGTTTGAAATGTATTTAGGGGTGAAATCTAAGTAACATGTGTGCTTGAAATGCATGATTTTTCCGATGATAGATAGGTTGACATCTTTCTTAAGGGAAAATTGTCATTTTTGTTCTTTTGTGTTGCTTCAAATTGTTAATATGATGAGTAGCTTCATGAGATAATTGTGAAATTGAGTTGCTAGATTTTGTTGGGTCGGGCACTCAACATTTCCCGATGATATATAGGGTAACATCTATCTTAAAGGAAGACGTTGAGTGATCCTAAAATATCCTTGTGTGATTGATGAATCTTTCTGGGAAGTCTGAGTACCCGTTAGATGAAAATATGCTCACGCTTGTGTGAAAAATTGGAATATTTAGAGCTATGGAAATGGTTGAGTCACTGCCAAGAACTTGCGAGTCACAGGTGGGTGGCTACGAAACTCAGGCTGTGGTGTAGGTGAGTGGTCGAGGCTTCAGGACAATGCCAACCACTGGCATTGCACCTGCGAGCACGGATTTCCACCGGTGAAATATAGGCCAAATGGAGGTGACCACAATTTTAGCCCAATGTTCTGTCACAGACCTGCGAAGCACTTGCGAACCGCGGGTCTCCACCTGCGAAACGCGGGTTCTTCCAGTTCTTGGCAATGATTTTTCATGTTGTTTGACATCCAATCTTTTAATTTATTTTCCTTAGTTATGCATAGTTGTAACTTTTAATTTTCAATCATCAAAAATGCAAAAAGAAGTTTGGTATATTTTTATGGAACTAATATTCTCTTGCAGAATCATGACTTCCTCTAGGAAACAAAGCAAAGACAAGGCCCTTTCCACATCCAAGAGAAAGAGGAATGGTAAGGCCAACGCTACCTATCCACTCCACACACCAGGTAAGTTATCATCCTGTGTGTGCCTGATATGAAGAAGCACTACACCACATGCCTATACAGATCAATCACTATGGAGAAGTGCTTCCATTTGGAAGGGCTGGGAGGTGCCTTCCCCAACATCACCAACCAATTCAGTGACAGACAGTGGCATATATTCACAGAGCCTCCACCCAACTACTACCCTAACTTTTTACCAAAATTCTATGCTTCATACTAAGCAAGACAAGACGCCATGAAGCATAAAGGGAAGGTAGATGATTTCCCTTTCTTACCCTCGGTCATGGTTCAGGGCGTGAAAGTCGACATCACTTCAAACTCCATCAATGCTATGTGTTGGGAGGCTGAGATCGACTTTGAGATTGAATTTTCTAGTGGAATAGCCACCAAACAAGAATAGTTTGGATTGATTACGGGTATCATTGCAAATGATCAGCCACTCGAGGCCACAATGGGGGGTGAGATCGCAAGGCAAGACCTTAAATTCGAGGTCAAGTTGTAGCTAGAGTTTGTGTGCTACCGGTTAATGCCTTCATAAAATGATCAGCGAGTAAATCTCGAAGCAGCCATTCTAATTGTTTGTATCATGTTTGGGGTGCCTCCTCCGATACATGTTTGTGAGGTGGTTGCCACCCAAATAAAGATGAAATCCAGGCACCAAGGTCTCTCAATTCTCTATCTGATGCTCATTAGTTAGCTGTGCATCAAAGCGGGAATTTCGCTATTTCCTAATGAAAAGGGGAGCTCCTCCAAAGGTGTCATTATTGTGGATAAGAGAAGGTACATTGATGCTCCCAAAAACAAAAGAAAGAGGATGCTTTCTTGGGGCATACTTGAGGACTCTACCTCATGTGGCATGGATGAGACTCCCATGGCTCCCGATCTTAACATGCCACAACCCAAGATGTTGATACATGTATCCAATGAGGCACCATCCACAGGTCCTTGACCTCCTCCTTCGTCCTCCCAACCAAGGAGAGTCCATAAACTGACTGAGATAACACAGTCTCATGAGAACCAACTCCAAAATTTGGCTCAAAATCTTATAGCCCTTATCATGAAGATTGTGAAGAAGGAGTTGAAGAGTGTATTTGATAGCTTGTATAAGCTATGTTCTCAAGTTGATATGGTCGAGGGAGCAATCTCCTCCCTCTGAACTGATGTACGAGAGTTAAAGAGTCGGGCACCAATGGAGGACCCATCATGAGCCTACTTGATGCAGTCATGGCTACCCCATCGACAGCCCAGGGCCCCATTAATGATTTATTCAAGGGATTAGGCAAGAAAAATGAGGCAGACCATGGATATGAAAGCAATGATGATGAAGCAGCCAATGATAAGGCCGAAGAGTAGCCACACCAGGGAGTTCTTCCCATTCTTTGTTCTTCATATGTACATTGGGGACAATGTAAATTTATAGTTGGGGTTGCAATATGTCTCTTTATGGGTTGGTTATTTATGTTCTTTATTGCCCTTGTCTAGTGTGATCTCTTATGCTTTGTATGTTTCTAGTCTTTCTAATTGTTGCTTAGATTAATAAACGCCCTTGTCGGGCTTGTTTTGAGTTGAATATGATGAGCTTCCTTGTTGGGCTTGTGTTAAAATGGATTTGTTGTGTGGACAATGTTAGTTTCCAATGATGGATCAAATTCTACTTTGCTAAATGATTGATGACCCAAGTTTTAAAAATTCACCTTTGTTCATAGTAGTAGATAGCAATAAACTTGAAGGATTTTCTACATCGTGGTTCTCTCCCAGGAACATTATTTATTTTCTTTTCTTTTGTGTCGAACCGGATGGAATTTATGGATGATAAATTGAGAGGAGACTTTCTTAAGGGAAAATGTCAAGTTTAGATTCTATTTGAGTCTTTTGTTGCACTTTCTTTAAGAGGTACCTCCAAAAAATTTTTACAAAAGAATATTTGAGAAAAAGGGGCACTTGAAGTAGAAAATTGAGAACTCTCTTGTTATGAGTTGTACATTCTTTGATTGTCTTTTGACTCACATGCTAATTTATCTTAATTCATACCTTTGATGTTATTTTGAAAGTATGTAAAACCCTTGGATTGTGATACCCTATGTGGTGAGTTATTTAGCTTAATTCTTGTGTACGGTTAATTGTCTAGAACTTTCCCTAAGTGTGACTCAAGGCGAAATCCTAGATGTGGCTGCACTTGGAACATGATCTTAGGCATTCATTGGATAGGCCACTTCACCCAAAATGACCTCTTTGAACATCTATCTTTGTTAACCAGTGTTTGAGCCTTTACCCTTTTTCTTGAAAACCACATTACAAGCCTAAGGAACCTTTTTAATCCTCTTCTTAGGCACCCATCCTCCCTAGTGCTAGTGGAAAGAATGAAAAATGAGGCTTAAAGCTAAAATGTAGAGATATATAAGGAATAAATGAGTCAAAATACTAAGTTTGGGGGTTTGCAAAAAGGGAAAGAAAATGTGAGCTTCAAAGAAAGGTAATACCAAATTGTGATAAAATGAAGGAAATGATTGGTTGAAAAAAAAAAACCTTAAGCATAAAAGAAAAGAAGATTTAAAAGGTGTTACCTCTTATTTATAAAAGGGCTAATTATGGATTCAAAGAGGATATAAGGAGGTCCTGTGATAAATAATGATAATAATGAATAAGAAGGGATAAGGTGGAGTGAGCTCATCAATGAAGTGGGATGTTTGAAAAAGTATGAACAAAAGGCATTAGGGAGATTCTAGTCACTAGAGCTAAATAATTATCCTACCCTTACCCCTAGCCTTCATGATAACCTGCAAGTCCTTAGTGATTTCGAGTGTAGCAAGTCTACATTAGTGGAGAGATACATGAAGGGCAAGCCTATGGGTCAATTTACATGCACTTAAATTTCTTTGTGAGAGTGAGTGTATTTTATTTATCTTATAATCCCTATGTGTGAAAATCATAAAAAATAAAAGGGATTCTCTATTGATGTGAGTGACATCACTTCTTTGGGGATACATGCTTAAATGGGTTTTAAATTGAAAGGTGTGATGAGGCAAAGGTACTGTAAACCTTAAGGAAAACATTGAATATGATCTATTAGTGACTTGAGATGCTCCTTAATTTTGTTTTGATGAACTAATCCCCTTTTTTGGAATGAAAAAATAGATTTGTGAAAATGTGCCAGGTGTTTATGATTATCTCTTGAAAAGTGTGCAACATATTTGAGTCTCTTTTTAGTGTTGAATTTGAGTGTGATTTTGGGGTTTTTCTAGGAATTAAGGGTCCTTCATGTGTCAATCTTGTGTTATGTCATGCTTAATTTAATTTATCATTTGTGAGATGTCTTGCTTGAGGACAAGCAATGGTTCAATTTTTGGGATTTGATGAGTTGGTAATTACCAACTCATTAGGCTTTTAAGCACGAGCTTTTGATTTGTTTTCAAATCATCTAGAAATGTTTTATGCCTTTTTCCTTTGATTCTGAGGTATTAGGTTCAAATAAAGAAAATAAAGAAATTGAACAAAAAGCAGGTGTTGGGAAAGGGAGACCTGTGTTTCGCAACTTGGACACCGGCGAAACGCAGGTGAGACATTGAAGTGAACTGCCCTTAATCTCGATGGAAGCTGTGGAACACAGTCGGGCACCTGCGAAACGCATGTCCAGACGCAGAAGTTAATCTGGACAAGCTGTCGAGAACTGCGAAGCACCCATGTTTCTCGGATTCGCAGGTGCCGCTCCAGTGACACCAAACTGAAAAGGGAAAAGTTGTCCAAATCTGACACAAGAATGATTTAGAAGCTTCTAAGGGAAAAATGGAATTCGTGTGGAATAATTAAAAGCCAACTTTTTCTATTTTTTACACACTTTTCATATTTTTAGAGGGGGAACTTTTTAATTAACTAATTTTATAGAGAGAAGGAAGAGATAGTCTTCTTCTCTTTCTTCTTCTTAAATACTTTTAGGGTAAGAAATTCTCCATTGAAGTAAACATTAAAGCTCAAATTTACTATTCAATTATGAATGTGATTGAATCTCTTATTGATTTTATTATCTTATTCACATTTATGAGTAGCTAAATTGATTGCTAGGGGTGTGTGCTTGATGTGGGTTGAGATTTGATTGAGTGTTGTTAATTTAGTCTTAGAATTACTTATTATGCATGAATCTAATGTTTTCTCTTAGTTTCAATGCAAATATTTATGGTTACAAACATAGATTGTATTTACTTATCTTGCTCTTGCTTGGAAAAGGAAAGTAAGGTATGGGTGAGAAAGTATTAGTAGGGATTTGAGTTTTGTAAATGTGGGCTAGAAATATCCAAAACCCATTTTCATAACTCTATTTAAGGATTAAGGCTAGAAATAGTTTAATTCTTCCCCAAGCCAACATGGGTGATATATTAATTGAGCTTGGGGTTTGAACGAACTCAAGTAAAATATGCCCAAGTGGTCCAAAACATGGGGTATAGACTTGTCCATGGCTATTCATGTTATTAATTGTGATACAATGATGCTAACTAGTTTAAGTTGACATACAACTCAAGTAGTGATCTATCCCTATTCCCTGTAGATTCGATCCCGCTAATAAAGTTGGGTAAATTATATTGCTAATGATCGTGTACACTCTCTCCTAGTGAGAAGTGGATTTGGACGTGAATAGTGACCTTGGAGTTTGAGAAAACCTAAGGCAAAAGCATCCTTCTGGTTGAAAATCAAGAGGATGCATTTTGATCCATGCTAGAAATTGAAGTTAAGAAAATTGAATCAATACAGTCTAGTTAACACTTTATCTATTGAACATCCTTAGCCCTTTCCCATTACTTTCAACAAATCATTTGCTCAATCTCATTTTATAAATTTAAATTTGATATTTTTTCCCCTTGTTACACCCCATAAATGTTAACAACTAGTAAGCATACACGTGGATTTGTGACGAGTAAGAAAAGCTTGACACGTGTGGAAAAAACCCTCGGAAACAGGGTCGGGCGAGGCTAGGCCGTGAGGGGCTAGCGACGCGCCAGCCAGTAGTGCACCAGTCAGCGCAACGCTCCAGGCATAGGGGCGCGATGGGAGGTGGGGTGGCCTGCTGGCGTGATGGCTGGCGCGGGGCGCCCCCTACTATTGGCCTCAAATATATATATATATATATATCCCCCTTCACTTCATTTGAATCATTTCCCAAAATATATATATTTGGCCAAGTCAAGAGAAAACACGAGGGATCCTTTAAATTATCATCTGATTACGCTACCAAATGCTATTCAATCTCAAATTAACTTCGGGTAACGAGTTCTAGGCCTACGAAAAGCACTATCACGGAGTTATTTCTCAAAAATTCGCTCGTCAAACTGGAACTCCACCGAGTAAAAGTTGTCAGAATTGCTCCAAATTAAGTCCTACTCGGTCACAAGCATTAGGTAAGCATTTCTCCCTATTGAACTCTTGGGAAATTATAGATTTTTAGCTGAGTTATTCAAAGTTGGATTATAGTTAATTCTATTATCGAAAGTTATCAATATTTATCGAGTTTAGTATTAAAATTAGTTTTATTCTCTCAGCATAAAGGTTACAATTGGAAACAACTGTAGTTTGTAAGTTAAACCTCGTTAGGTAATTCAAATATCAACATTCGAGGTATGTTAAGGCAAATTCCTTCAACAAGTTATTCATGTTGTGTTGTAATATGACTTAGACTCTCGTAAGAACACCAGAAGCATGTTTGATGTGGTTAGTTGCTATTATTAGTCTGAGATTAGTGTCATCTGTTTAGATTGGGATTGACCCTGTCCTGTATAGCCTTTCATGAGTAACCCCAGGGTTACTAGCTATGTCGACGCCTACGAGGTTATATGACGTTGCTCCAAGGAGTGATATGTCGTCCCAAGGGATGACGTAGAAACCTAAGGGCCATATTACAGTCCATTCCATGGTTGTACTATTATTTTATGTCGTATCGGCATCACTGACCCTCGCTGAGCCTAGTGCCCAGGGTACAGTTATCAGGAGTCCACCGGACTCAGACACAGCTACAGATTAGGAGTCGAGCAGGCTCAGTTGCAGACCTAGGGGGACTGGTAGTTGGCTATAGTTACCTGTTAATTCATTTTGACCTGATTAGGGGTATATAGATTGAAGTGAGCTCAACATGGCTTATGGGGCCCCGGGCGGGTTATTCTATGCCAGTTGTACCTTCCAGGCTTATGGGGCCAGGTAAGGCTCTTGTTTGCACTATTTATTGTTAGTTGCACAGTAGGTTATAAGATTATATCAGGTTAACTCTCTATCCCGCCTATTGAATCATTTCAGTTTTATTATCAGTATTATTTAGTCATTTTCATTTACCGCCTTACATATTCGGTATATATTGTACTGACGCCCATCTTTAGGGTACTGCATTACTTGCCTGCAAATACGGATAGACACAGTTCAGTACCTCCCTAGTTATCAATTGAGTAAGCACTCTAATCAGCTCTTTTTGCCCCGGAGTTGTTAGTTATAAAGTTTTTTCTTTTGTTTGTACAGTTTATGGGTAGGTCGGGGCCCTATCGCAACCATTATCCACTCCTAGAGGCTTGCAGGATACAGATTTCCAGTGTTAGTTTTGTTGTTGGTCATGTGGGGCCTATGTATGTTTTCCTTTGCGTGATGGTCGTGTGGGGCCTAGTATAGCTATTAGTTAGCAGCCTTGTCGGCTATAGTATAGTTTTAATTGCTTATTTCTATTATGAGATAGCTAGACAGCATGATGGTCTTGTCGGCCCGCATAGGATCCCTTTTACTGCATGTGGTTGGTCAGTTGTTTTCTTTTCACAAGTAGCTATGCGGTCTTGGTCAGCATAACCCTCTGAACCTTCTAGCAAAGCTAACATTGGTGCCGACATTAATCTGTTCTTCAATTCCTGGAAACTCTGCTCGCAAGCCTCAGTCCACTGAAATTTGACTTCTTTCTGAGTCAATTTAATCAAGGGCGCTGACAGGGTCGAAAATCCTTCCATAAACCTCCAGTAATACCCGGCTAATCCCAGGAAATTGTGAACTTCCGTTGGAGTTGTAGGTCTAGGACATGTCTTCACCGCCTCAATTTTCTACAATCAACCTAAATACCAGCCTCTGATACAATATGGCCCAGGATGGCTACAGAATTCAACCAGAACTCACATTTAGAAAAGTTCACATACAACTGACAATCTCTGAGAGTCTAAGTACCGTCTGCAAATGATTTCTGTGTTCTGCTTCTGAACGGGAGTACACCAGGATGTCGTCAATGAATATTATCACAAACAGATCTAAATACGGCCTGAAGATATTGTTCATCAAATCTATGAACACTATTGGGGAATTTGTCAACCCGAAGGACCTGACTAGGAATTCGAAATGACCATACCTGGTCTTGAAAGCTGTCTTCGGGATATCTTTCTCCCGAACTCGTACCTGGTGATACCCTGACTTTAAGTCGATCTTGGAGAAATATTTCTCCCCTGTAACTAATCCAACAAGTCATCTATCCTGGGAAGTGGATATTTATTCATAATAGTAACCGTGTTCAACTGCCGATAGTCTATGCACATGCGGAGGGAGCCATCTTTCTTTCTCACAAACAAAATTAGTGCACCCTACGGTGATGTACTTGTCCTGATAAAGCCCTTATCTAATAGACCTCTCAACTGTTCCTTCAATTCTCTCAATTCAGCTGGAGCCATTCGGTACGGAGGGATGGATATAGGTTGAGTACCTGGTAACAAGTCGATAGATAAATCGATTTCCCGTGATGGGGGAATACCAGGAAATTCATCTGGAAACACGTCGGGAAATTAATTGACCACTAGAATGGACTGAAGAGTCAGGGATTCTGCCTGCATATCAAGAACCCTGACAATATGATATATACAGCCCTTTTCTATTAGCTTTCCCTCCCGAAGATAGGATATAAACCTATCTTTTGGTGTAGTTGCATTTCCCTTCCACTCTCGCACTACCTCCCCTAGAAAGTGGAATCGAACCGTCTTGGTCCAACAATCTACATTGGCATAGCAAGGCGCTAGCCAGTCCATGCCCATAATTGCATCAAAATCGATCATTTCTAGCTCCACTAAATCTGCTAAAGTCTGATGACCAAAAACCCTCTAATGTGTAGCCCCGGTAGACCCTTTTTGCTACAATAGAATTACCGACGAGCGTAGACACTCAAAAGGGTCGCTGAAGCAACTCTGGCGTTATACCGAACTTTCATGCCACTAATGGGGTAACATAGGACAAAGTGGAACCTGGATCTATCAAAATATAAACCGAATGAGAGCAAATGTCCAACATACTTGTCACAACATCTAGCGACAACTCTGACTCCTGTCGCCCCCGTAAAGCATAAGTGCGATCTGGACCATTGCCTAAACTAGACACCCTTGACCTGCCTCGGCCTCTACCGGTTGAAACTGAGGGCCTGCGTCCTGCTGAAGGTGTTGGGGCATGTGACCCTGCCGAAGATATATCCTATTGGTCCCGATCACCCTGACCTCTAGCTAGACGATCCCTCATCATGTGATCCTCCTGTCCACAAGTGTAACAAGAAGTAGAACCATACCTGCATGTCCCAAGATGACGTTGACTGCAAATAGCACAACGTGGAACAGTAGTCCTACTCTGATCCGACCCCCTCTACTGCTGAGAACCTGATGCCCGTGATCTCTCACCAGGCCCTGACTGCCCTCGGCGGTCTGATCTACCACCCTGATGCCACTATGAAGGTGGGGGTCTGGGTGGTCTACCTAATATTCGTGTCCTAGGTCCACCCTGAAATTCTGTCTGCATTGCACTAGATCTGGCCCTAGGGCGCTGCTCTTGACTTGCCCTCTCTATCTCCCGCTGTCGCTGCCTGATTCCCTTAATATTCTGAGCGAAAGCCTGACTACGGGCAATATCCATGTCCTCCCACAGAGTAGCCATAACACAAGTTTCCACATACTCTGGGAGCAGCCCCATAATAAATCGATGCACTGTGGCTGGCATAGTGTCTAAAAAAGCTGATGAATATCTGGCCAAGGAATCAAATCTCATAGCATATTCATGGACACTCATTGAGCCCTGCTCCAGGTGCAAAAACATATCTACCCGGGCTTGTCGGATTTTCTGCGGCAAGTAGTTGTCACGCCCCGCCTTGGGGGGTATGACTGGCACCTGGTGCCCTAGAAGGACCTGGACTGCTAACTGGTGAGCCTAAGCACATCTGGTGCCTGAATAGCTCTATCTTAGATTTCTGGAAACAGCGGGCTATATAACGGCTGTAAATACAGCCTCCGGCCGACTGGGCCTAAAGCCACCTGTATATAATTTCAGCTAACCAGAGACATACTTATAAAGGGGAACCTATGGGGGCCGACGAGGCCACCATGCTGTCTAGTTATCTGTAACTCGACATAAAGAATACTGTATAATTACGTGACCGGCAAGGTCACCACTACTATCGGATTATGGCCCCACACGGCCAACACGATCAGAAATGCTAAACAACTAAACAAAATGCATGGCCTCATACGACCGGCACAACTAACCATAGGGAGATGTATATATACAATCTGCAAGCCTCTATGAGTGTTGATAAAATGATCGGGACAGGGCCCCGACCTATCCATACTGTACAATAAAAGAAAATGAAC
>JACEIK010000167.1:549639-572752 GCA_018107945.1 Datura stramonium | reverse complement strand
CAAGACAAACCACACACTTGTCCAGCAATTTTCACACATCCATAAGAAGTTTAATGCCACTAAAAAAAGAAGAAAAGGAAGTTCTTGATGCAAAAATTTATCCATTTGCATCTTCTCTCTTGTCGTTTGAAAAACATAAAAAGACGTTCTCTTGAACAGTATCTATCATACTACTTTTAAACAGAGCCACGACGAGAACACAAACTCTCGTGCAGCATGAAACTCAACGCTATCTCGGTAATTTAGCCAACCAGATGCAGGTCAACCAATTTCCTTGATCTTTTTGTTGTATATAGATCTTTGTTGAGGTTTAGATGTTCTCAGAATGTGTGTTGTTCACCAATTTGCGCCACCTTCGGAATCGCGGGACTGGTAAAAGTCATTTGGTTTCACGATATTTACATCCTCAAATTCATTGTCATCTAAAAAGCAGGAAATATTCACCCGGTTATAATGACAAAAACCGATGATAAATGCATATCATAAAGCCATAAGTTAGAACATAGTAGTACAAAATCAAATGCAAATTTTCAAAAACTAAAAAAGCTCTGGGAGTACATGAAGATCACAACCAAAAAACCAAACAAGTTTAACCGCAAAATCAAAAGCACTACTGGCTTTCTTGTAATTTTGGACATGCGAGACTGCATGACTACTCGCATCACCACTAAATTTCAATAGCATTCAAGTATTTGACAAGATAGAAGTTCAAAAGATTCCACTCCCAAGATAGGATCAAGACTAGATAGAAGCTCAAATGGTTCCTCTGATGCCCATGATGGAGGGCGGGTCGACAAGGGTGAGTCACATGGAATGACTGACAGACTTCTAGACTGCCAAGATAGCAGAGGAAAATGAAGAGTTTTATAAGGCATAACACAAGTTCATATGATACACTCACTTTTGGGCTTGATGATGGTGTAGCCCAAGGAACAAATCCTTGAGGCCTGTTATGTCAAAACGGATAATACCTGCCATGGGCTTGGGCCGTGACACTTCCAATACAAGATTGGATCAAGTCCTAATGCAAACTATGGAGGTTTATACTTGTCTAATCAGTGAATACTTCATCAAAATGCATAATGCAGATATTCTGACATATGGATGAAGGGGAATGTGGCGGGAGTGACTAAGCGAGATATCATCTTTTACCCCCTCAAACTGAGTGAGAAAACATGAAAAAGTGGGTAAACAGAACAAATAGGAAGCTGCGCTTGTTGATTAAAGAGGCGGCAAATGACAAGAAAGAGGAGCACTTATAGTGAAGGAAACCAATGCTATGCATCAGACCCTCCTCTTGAAAGATAGAACCCGAATCTGAAAAACAAAAATTTCCTTTTTGCAACAAGAGGGGTTGCTCGGATGGTAAGCTCCTAAGGAGGGATTAAAAAGAATCATTTTTCCTTCCATCCTTTCTTCCTCCTATTCCTAATTTTCTTTTCCAAATATACAAACTTTGTAAAGACGATATTCCTCCCAATATCTCTGCTGCGTTGCCATAACATTAATAATAAACAAGGATGTGGTGTCAATGAAGTGGATTGAGAACCATGAGGTCTCAGTTTAAATCCCAGCAGAGACTAAAACACAAGATTATTTCTTCTCATCTGTCCTAACCTAGGTGGATAGAGTTACCTCGTACCTATTGCTAGTTGAAGGTGACAAGTATCTCATGGAATTAGTCGAGGTGCAAGTTGACCCGGACATCACAGTTATTAAAAGAATGTAATAATAAAAACTATATTTTTGGCAACCCAGATATTCAAGGGGAGGTGTCATGTTATGCATTATTTGGGAAATGACATAGTTCTGATTGAGGAGACTCACGGCGGAGGTAATGTCAAGCTGGAGTCTGAAAGTTTCAAATTGAGCAAGACCAAAACTGAATACTTGGAGTGCTAGTTCAGTTACGCATGAGGCTGATGTGGAAGTGAGACTTGATACATAAGTCATCTCAAGAGAGAAAGTTTCAAATATCTTGGGTCTTTAATTCAAGGAAATGGTGTGATTGACAATGATGTCACACATCGCATGGGGTGTGGGTGAATGAAATGGAGGCTTGCCTTCAGAGACTTGTGCAATAAAAAGGTGCCATCAAAACTTAAAGACCAAGTTCTACAGAGTAGTGGTTAAACCGACTATGTTGTATGGGACGGAGTGTTGGCCAGCTAAGAACTCTTAGGTTTAGAAGAAGAGAGTTGCGGAAATAAGGAAGCAGAGGTGGATTTGTGGACATACTAGGAGAAACAAGATTAGGAATGAATATTCGGGTGGGAGTGGCCTTCGTAGGAGACAAAATGAGGTAAGCGAAATTGAAATGGTTCGAGCATGTTAAGAGGAGATATGCACAGGAGGTGTGAGAGGATGGCAGTGGTGGGATTAAGGAGAGGTAAAGGTCAACTGAAGAAGTATTGAGGTGAGGTGATTAGACAGGAAATAATGCGCCTTCAGCTTACCGAGGACATGATCTTAGATAGTAGGTTTGGAGGTTGAGGATTAGAGTAGAAGGTTAGTAGATAGTCAAGTGTTATCTCCTTACATTCTAGTAGCATTAGTACTAATCTCATAATTTCTTCCCTTCAATTTCTGTTAATACCTATTGTTCTTTGCTTCGATTTCACATTATTTTGATGCTGCTAATGTTCCTTTTTTTGAATGCTATGTAATGATTTCATTATTATTGCTATGTTTGCTTAGCGTATGTATGTTATTCTTTAAAATTGCTTTGTTATGAGTTATTCGAGGTGAGGATCTTTCAGAAACAACCTCTTTACCTCCACGAGATAGGGGTAAGGTCTGCGTACACCCTACCCTGATAGAATTACACTGGTTATATTGTCAGCTTTGGTGTCGTTACTTCTTCAACCCAAATGATATATTCTTTTCCAGACTCCAGTCTACGCTACTCCCTCTGCATTTCCTTTCTCCTCTCAGCAAACATAATACCACTCAGCTAGGAAATGGAAACACTGCTAGTGCTAAGAATCACTGGTTCCACTAGAAATTGAAAGAGGAAGTATTATCCATGTTGCAGTTAATGTACTCATAACACTCCTGAAACAACTAGAAATTATCGACAGCGATGTGCATTTTTAGTGTCACCTTACCACATTCATGGATATATTATAGTAAAAACTAATCTCCAAATATTCCAGTTAATCCAAATCAAATAAGCACATGCACTATCATTTCCCATCAATATAAAAAAGATATGCAGCTATTTCAATCTTCCACTCACTGTATTCCTTATTTAGACCTAAAGATCCTAGTAAAGTCTGTGATGAAAAATAGATGGCTAGTACTCCCTCACTTCCACTTAGATAGATCTTATTTTCTTTTTCACTATGTTGATAATTCCTTCTTTTCCATTTGGATAGTGATGAACAAAGAATTTACTTTAACTTAACGCGCCAAAACCCATAACATATCAACTTAATGTGAAAGGAAGCTCTTAAATAGACTTTCCGCCTACCTAAGGACGTGTTTCTTACTCAATATTAAACTCCTTGAAGTTCAAAAGGAAGATTAAACTCCTTGAACTATGATACAAGCATATTCATCACAACTTGGGATCTCATAATAAGATGAGCAAGCACGGTAAAGTGTACTACTCCACTTAGCCATCACGAAGTAACAAGGATAAATCTACCAGCTTGTCAGGCTTCTTTCCAGCTCACTTAAATGAGCTAGGCTATTCTTCGTATTTTGTTCAGTTAATAACCCTTTTCCATAATGTTGATTCAGCGATTCTCCTTCCTTGGTATTTCTATTGAAATAATGCCAATCTCCTTCAGTTCATCCATGACATCACCATCCACTCATGTTTGTTGAATTAAAATACGTCACAGCCTTACCTTTCTTTGTAAATTGCAGTTGCATCCCACTTATTAAACTCCTATGTCTTCATTTAACTTGTTTCAAGCTCTAGTCAGAAGTTTTTTCTTCTTGTGCACCAAACTAAGAAAATATCAACAGTAACATCCGAAAAACGAAAAGAGTGGAGCTCAATCATTGACTGTTGTTTTTAGATATACTTAAAACAGGTGGTAAACCTAAGTGTTCATTTGCTTTCTTCATGATTATCATGGGTTCTCACACATTCTTATGGTATATCTCCCAAAATTGATACATATCAGCTTTTGTGGCTGATTTCCCTAGGATTTCTCTAGGATGATTCTTGAGTACGGCCTTTCTAATCTAAATAAGAAATGAGTCCCACCCAAGCTAGAAGACACGACCAATGATTACTCGCATGAAAGAAAAGGTGCATACATCTTGAGCATTTCTTGCCCACCAGTGATACTTTGGTAGTCTACTTTTGGGGCATGAGGGGATGAATTAGAGGCAATCAAGAACAAAACAAATTAAAACAAAATTATCAGCTAATCAACTATAGAAATATCCACTAAAACTGGGAAAAGACAAATGCAAAAGGTAAGAGAACCTTTTCTCAGAGTCAGTGCCACCACAGCGTCATTTTCAACCTGAAAAGTGTTCAAAGACATTAAAAAAGAACAAATAATGCCATACACAGAGATTAAATAAAGAAGTAAGGGATTATTTGCTTGAGAAAAATTACTTCATGAACCACAGGACTTCTTTCTTGTTATCGATGTATACTCATGTGACTCTCTCATCACATTATAGATGTCATATAGGTAACAAAAGTAGGAATTTAACATTAATCTAAAACGGATGTAGGTTGAGCTGTGAAAACACAATTATCCTGTTACAATGTAAACTTAAAGTTAAAAGAGCTCTCTTTTTTTTACTAAGGTAAATAATTTTAACAATAGTGGGGAACAACTTCCGTACACAAGCACTACGCCAAAAGGTAGAGTTACCCGGTACTAATATTGGTGCAACTGGTAAGTAGCAGGTTCCCATCGGAATAATCAAAGTATGTGCAAGCTACCCGGACACTAACTCATCCAAAAAGAAACCCAAGCTTTTATACACACTAGAACTTCAAGGGTGCACCAAAAAGAAACTAGAAATGAGAGGTTATTCCTCAAATGTACAGAGTCGTTCGCCATCCCATCAACAGGTTGATCCCTTAAAAGAGCTCTAATATTATGTATTGCTGTTAATATGATATTAAAAAGAGTATTGAGAAATTAAAAGGAAAACAATTCATTTTCAAGAATGTGGTTTCCAGTTTTAAGAACAACCCAAAAGGGAAAGTTGGACTGGTCATTGGCAATAGGAGTAGAATCTATATCTGTATACAATCGATAAATAGACTCAAAATCTGCTGATTATCCAAACTATAGACGATATTATAGTTTCTACCAATAGATCATACGATATTTTGAAAAATGACGATGAAGATGGACAATTTACCTTCTGATCAGCTAGGGACTTCGAGTCTTCCAACACGTCTCCAGCAGGCATCAGGATTAATCGCTGATCATTAGCAGGCTGATCTATGAGGTTATACAATTTCTCCTTTATCTGTAGAATTGTCTCAGTTGGGTCACATTGAATAAAGTAGGTGGTCTTATTACGCTTCACACGGATATACATTGCCTACATAGAGAAAAAAGAAATTCAAGAACCAAATTGATTTATAATATGGAAATAATCCAGCAACGTCACATTCTCGTTAAAGTTACCTATGCTTCTAATTGAAGTTCAAATACAATTTCAAATACATGTAAAGATATTATAATACCCAATAGTGTTTCCATTAATTTTTAGGTCTATATGCTATTATCTAGATCCATCATCCATGTAGCTCGCTGGTCTTTTTAAAGTTTATAATCATGTTGATTTGCATATTTTCATTGGTAATAATACAAATAAACAGTCAACATTTTATTTGTCCTAACAGTGTACCTTCCAATTGAGTTCGGCTTTGTGAAGATTGGACAATATTAGCTTAATGCACCATTTATTGTATAAACCATGGTGATTGTCATTCGTACTTGCTCGCCAGACTTACATAGTGATCATAAACAAGAAAGAATATTTCTACTAATCATGTAACAAAAACTTATATTTGACTACAAGAAACTTTTAGTTTTTACTTCCATGCATTTTCTGCCCATAGGTAAGTATAATCATCTTATTTATCACCCCCCAAAAAGCTCAATTGTCTCCTCATTTTGAGTGTATTGACATTTGACATAAGTACATAACATTGTAGAGCGAGCTTAGAAGAAGGTATCCTCCGAGGCTCCGACCAGATGGACTAAAGTCCCCACCCCCTCTTGTGTTTGTCATACAAAGGTGGCCATGGACAAATAAAATGGCAGCACTGAAATTCAGGTGAAGTGGAGTCCTCCTGCTCTTTCCAACAGTCAATCAAGCAGTAATCTTTCTGCTAATTGCACTTAAATCATTCTTCCCCTTGTTCTTCATGTATGTATTACCCTTGAATGAGTGAAGATCTATTTATGAAGAGTATATGCATAATGCGCATGTACTTGGTAGGATACATGCACACACTGACACGTAAGAATTGGATTATGCCCAGAAGTTGTCAAGCATCCTAAAACTAAATCATCTCCGTTAACCACTCAACCCAAGTCTTGCAAGTACTCAAACAATAGTTTCTTCTTTTGTGAAACTACGTTAATGATCATATTAGTGCAGAGTAACCATTAAAATTTAGAAACCAAATGCATCGGAGCAAATAATTCACCTAATGGCGTCCAAATTAATTAGTATTTGAGAGAAAGAATTCTAAGTACATAATAATGCGGCGCAATTGAGGGGAGTTTTTTCTCTGTCACAATATATCAAGAAGAAGACTTCTTACAAGTAAAACCCAATATCTTTAAACCTCATGGCAATACAATGTTAAAGTTTAAGGCTCCAACAACAATAATATGAACAGCTTATACGCATAGTACAATCAATCAACTACCTCACTCGCTCACTCCCATTAGTTTGGGTCTGCTATTGGGTGGATGTACAATTAGTTACAGCCTTACAGGTCAGCCAAATACAATAAATTTGGCTCAAATCTTGTGTATGCCTTAAAAAACCTACTCTTACTAAGTATTTGTACCCAGTAACTCAAATGGTCAGTGGGTTCAGTGGCAGCCGAACTCAAAGTTCAATCCAGGATCCTCCTATGACAAACATTTCTATAAATTCTGCTTTAGTCTAAACGTTAATCATAGGATTTTCCGTAATTAGACTACATTTATGCTCGTCACCATACAACCCACCCTTCTCCAGTAGTTGTGCTTTTGGGAACTCAAATAAACACATAATTAAAAGAAATCAACCCCCACCCAAACCCCAGGTGAGCATTTCCATAATTATACAGAGAAAAGAAGTATACCCAAATCAACTAGATATATGAGCAGCAAAATGGAGATAAAATTACGGCATATGCCTATATTGAAACACACACATACATACATCAACCCCACCCCAAGGTGAACATTTCCAGAATTGTACAAAGGAAATGAAGTATATACCCAAACCGACAAGATACATGAGAAGTAAAATGGAGATATAATTATGGCATATACCGATACTGAAACACACAGACACACACACACGAAGATCAAAACTGATAAGAAAAATCCAAGAACGCAAAATGGGTATTGACAAGAAATTGAAACAATTAAATGGGGAATTGAAGGAAAGCACTAAGAACGAACCATGGTGTCTATCGTCGGTGATTCTTCTCCTTTGTTGTCAAAAATGATGATACTTGGCAGTTTGGTTCTTGAAGCTATATATGTCGGCTTTTTGGGTGGCAAAAGTTAAGGCGGTAAATGGGAAATTGGCCCTTTAAGATTCATAATATATCAATTTGCCCCTGATATTTGGGAGGAAATAAAACTTGTGGCATCTTTAATTTTTACCAAACTCACCCCTTTGTATTAAAATACAACTCGATGTTGAGCTGATCAAATATTATTTTTACTCGGCAATAGACGCGTAAACCAACTCAGCATTGGGTGTATTTGCAAAGTTAAGGCGATAGATGGAAAATTACCCCTTTAAGATTCAGAATATATTAATTTGCCCCTGATATTTACGAGAAAATGAAACTTAAACTTGTGGTATTTAAATTTTTACCAAGCTCACCCCTTTGTATTAAAGTACAACTTGATATTGAGTTGGTCAAATATTGTTCTCACTCAACAATATGCATGTGTAGACAAATTCAGCATTGAGGTGGATTGGCAAAGTTAAGGCGGCAAACGGGAAACTGGCCTTTTAAGATTCAAAATATATCAATATGCACATGATATTTTACGAAGAAATGAAATTAGCGGTATCTAAATTTTTATGAAACTCACCCTTTTGTATTAAACACAGTTCGATGTTGAGTCGGTCAAATATTGTTCTTATTCGACAATAGGTGCGTATAGTCCAACTCAACATCGAGTTGTATTTTAATACAAAGAGAGTAATAGTTTAGGTAGGGCAACGAAATAATGGACAATTGAGGTATGAAACTAGCGAAAAAATGATAGTTTAAGTGTATTTATTATCACTAAAGCTAATTTTTACTAAACTCACCCCCTTTGTATTAAAATACAACTCGATGTTGAGTTGATCAAATATTGTTTTCACTCCACAATAGGGGCTTGTAGGACAATTTAACATCGATGTGTGTTTTAATACAAAGAGAGTAATAGTTTAGATAGGTAAATGGAACAACGGATAAACTCGGAAAGAAATAATAGTTTGGGTGAGTCTTTTACCATTAACTTTAAAATTTGAAATCAATGTATGAGCTAAAACCAGGATAAATTTTATAAATAGAAGGTGAGATTATAATTGGATTAACCTTGTTTACCAAACGACAAAAAATCAACAGTTTAAAAGGTTGTCATGTTCAGAATTTTTTAGACTATGCTTATTTTCAACTCATTAAAGTATTTTGTCGATTACTAACGGACTTTTCTGTCTCCGTGTGTTTTGAGTATCTAGTGAAAATATTTCCTTGTTTTAATCTCGCCGTTCACTTTTCAAGCTATGTCATCCCAAAGTACTAACAACTGAATGGATCTTATCGAGTCGATCGAGTTGCTAGCAAACATTTATTGCGTGTCGTAATCATTTAAATTGTCTGTTTGTAAACTCAACATTCTCTCGCACTATCAGAATTGATAATTATAAATTTGAATAATATAATATGAGAGCCTAATATCACATAAATAAAAAGTTGGAATAGATTTAATTCAAATATTATTAAAGAAAAAAATATATTAAATTTAACTCAATCCTTAAAACTAACTCGTGAAGCGAAAAACGTCAAAAATTCTATAAAAAGAATCAATTTCCTATCCCCACGACAATATAGAACTCAACAAATCATGATATTCACATGTTCTTAATAATAATAAACAGCCAATGCACTAAAGTTTCAACTTCCATTTGTGAAATTGCATGATACTATCCAATCAATAGAGTATTTTTCTTTTCTTTTTTCCTACTTCACTAAAACTAAGGAACCTTTAAGCAATTCAAGATGTAGCATAATTGCTAATAAAGTAGGTGAAAATTATAAAAGATTAGAATTATAAGTACATCTAATAAAATGATTGAGGTGTGTATAAATTAACCTGGACACTACATTATTATTTATAAGAATGGAAAATTCTCGATTTCTCGTCATCTCATTATAGAAAAATATGTCAGGTATTCCACGTAGGCAATAATCTAATCCATCTTCGTTCCGATCTTGACCTATGATATGATCAATGACTTGATTCATCCACCGGACCACCAAAAGTTCTTAATTAAACTTTTATCCGAAAAAAGAAAATTGGAATTTCTTATTTAATATTTGATATTTTTTCCAACTAGGATAGACCTTAGCCACAAAAGCACCATCACATATCCTTCAAAATATCCACCTCATCTTCCATGTGGACCAATCACAAAACAGAAACAATTCTTCTTAGCCAATAATAATCAAGAATTAGATTTGCCTATATCTCAAATTCCTTCCTTATACTCATCACAATTTACACCATTTTTTATTTTTTCATTCTCATATCCATTTTCTATTTTTCTCAATTCATCTCCAATTTTCATTTTTGAACATTTGTTAAAATAACCAAAAAAAAAAAAAAAATTAGAGGAAGAAGAAATGGCTTCTAACACATTGATGAGTTGTGGAATTGCAGCTGTTTGCCCCTCTGTCCTCTCTTCTTCCAAGTCTAAATTCGCCGCCGCGATGCCGGTGTCTGCCGGAGCTACCAACGCCATGTCTCGGTTCACCATGTCGGCCAATTGGATGCCCGGCCAACCCCGTCCATCCTACCTCGATGGCTCAGCCCCCGGGTAAGTAGTGATCCTTTTGTTTTATTTTATGTGATGATATTTGATCTGGCACGATGTTTCAGTCAATTAATTTGATTTATATGTTAATAGAAGTAAAATATTGATAAGTTGAAAAGTAAGTATGATAGGCATTAAAGGTGGATAACTTAATGAATTCGAATTTTTGATAGTTGTGACGGTTATAAAAGTAGAATGACGTCAAACATTTTGAAACGTATCAGAAAGAATGACACTTGTCATTTCAAGAGTGTGAATAAATTTTAGGCTAAACACATAAATATGCATTCAAACTTGGCCTCAACTTGCAATTAAACCCTAAACTTTGAGAGTGCACATCTAGGCACCTTAATTTGTATCCACTGTATCAGTTGAACACCTCAACTTACAAAATGATCATTCAGACACTTCCAAAATTTATGCGTCACGTCAGCATTGGGTGTCTATAAGACAATGGAGATTAGTTGAAGTGTTTAGTTGTCAGCAGAGACCAAGTTGAGGTGTCTAGATGTGCACTCTCAAAGTTTGAGTGCTGAAATTGCCAATTGAGGTCGAGTTTAAGTGCTTATTTATGTATTAGGCCTGAATTTTAACCGACAACTATTTGTTGAATAAAAGATTTGAATTACTTTTTTTTAACGAAAGTTTTAATTTGTAAATATATAAATGCAGAGACTTTGGATTTGATCCACTTGGTTTTGGAGAAGTACCAGAAAATTTGGAGAGATATAAAGAGTCTGAACTTATTCACTGCAGATGGGCTATGCTTGCTGTTGTAAGCTTCTTTTTCTCTATTATAATCCTTAGTACATATACGTCATATCTTGAACACTCTTAACGAAATTTTTCGTTTCACCGCAGTGGTGAAACTACGTACATTGTTTTACGACATACATCACATTTTAGAAGAGATTTACAAATACACACATTGTAAAAGAGATTTTTGCATTACATTAATCAATTTCTTAAGCTGATTAGACAAAAATATGAATTTGTTTTGAATTTTCTAACATAGCTTTTCATTCATAAAACAATTTTGTTATGCAGCCAGGAATCCTAGTTCCAGAGGCATTGGGCTTGGGTAATTGGGTCAAGGCCCAAGAATGGGCCGCCATTCCCGGTGGACAAGCTACCTATTTGGGCCAGCCCGTTCCATGGGGAACACTTCCTACTATTTTGGCTATTGAATTTTTAGCCATAGCCTTTGTAGAGCACCAAAGGAGTATGGAAAAGGACACAGAGAAGAAGAAGTATCCTGGTGGGGCTTTTGACCCATTGGGCTACTCTAGAGACCCTGCTAAATTTGAAGAACTCAAAGTCAAGGAAATCAAAAATGGTTAGAATATTAATCAAAAAATCTTCTTTATTTTCGTGTTACCAATCTCACTTTTTATGGACGATTATCTGTGGTTAGGTCGGCTTGCATTGTTGGCATTTGTGGGATTTTGTGTCCAACAATCAGCATACCCAGGAACAGGACCATTGGAGAACTTGGCAACTCACTTGGCTGATCCATGGCACAACAACATTGGTGATGTTATTATCCCTAAAGGAGTTTTCCCTAATTGATCAATTGTACTATCATAATTCATATATATTAGCCAAACACCTTGTAAAACTCTCCCATATTGTACTCATAGATTTCTAATGAAATGGACTCTTTGTGTATCCTTAGTCTANCTTGTTATTTCAGGAGTTGAGTAACTTGTAACAACTATCTGTTGAATATCTTTAACTAGAAAAGAGTTGTACTATAAATTTGAATCTTTTTTTTAATGAAAGTTTTAATTTGTAAATATATAAATGCAGAGACTTTGGATTTGATCCTCTTGGTTTTGGCGAAGTACCAGAAAATTTGGAGAGATATAAAGAGTCTGAACTTATTCACTGCAGATGGGCTATGCTTGCTGTTGTAAGCTTCTTGTTCTCTATTATAAACCTTAGTACATATACGTCATATCTTGAACATTCTTAACGAAATTTCTCGTTTTACCGCTGTGGTGAAACTACATACATCACATTTTAGAAGAGATTTACAAATACGCACATTGTAAAAGGGATTTTTGCATTACATTAATCAATTTCTTAAGCTGATTAGACAAAAATATGAATTTGTTTTGAATTTTCTAACATAGCTTTTCATTCATAAAACAATTTTGTTATGCAGCCAGGAATCCTAGTTCCAGAGGCATTGGGCTTGGGTAATTGGGTCAAGGCCCAAGAATGGGCCGCCATTCCCGGTGGACAAGCTACCTATTTGGGCCAGCCCGTTCCATGGGGAACACTTCCTACTATTTTGGCTATTGAATTTTTAGCCATAGCCTTTGTAGAGCACCAAAGGAGTATGGAAAAGGACACAGAGAAGAAGAAGTATCCTGGTGGGGCTTTTGACCCATTGGGCTAYTCTARAGACCCTGCTAAATTTGAAGAACTCAAAGTCAAGGAAATCAAAAATGGTTAGAATATTAATCAAAAAATCTTSTTTATTTTCGTGTTACCAATCTCACTTTTTATGGACGATTATCTGTGGTTAGGTCGGCTTGCATTGTTGGCATTTGTGGGATTTTGTGTYCAACAATCAGCATACCCAGGAACAGGACCATTGGAGAACTTGGCAACTCACTTGGCTGATCCATGGCACAACAACATTGGKGATGTTATTATCCCTAAAGGAGTTTTCCCTAATTGATCAATTGTACTATCATAATTCATATATATTAGCCAAACACCTTGTAAAACTCTCCCATATTGTACTCATAGATTTCTAATGAAATGGACTCTTTGTGTATCCTTAGTCTAGTAGTTGTTGTTGTTTGGTAAAGGGGGTTCAAAAATTGCTATAGGTGTGACGGTCTAGTAGTTCTTTGAATCTCCTTGTATGAATTCCTGGCTCCGCCACTGAGAGAAGCATCAAGTTGTTGTCAAAGAGAGTTTTTGATATTCAAACTAGAATTATAAGAAGAAAATCACTTTGGTGTATTTTGGCACAGGAACCACACTCAAATATTATTGTTACTTCATAAATATACAAACTCTCACCAAACAAGAATAATGCTCCTCCTCACACTTTTCTCTCTGATACTGAACTTTTGCCTTTGGACTACAACAAATGCAAAGAATAGATGCAGGCACATCCTGCATAAAGTTGATCAATACAACATTATAGATGCCAAGCATCAGCTAACTACACTTGCTGGTGAAAGGAAACCGGCATGCAGAGGAACCTTGTTTGAAGCAACAATGTCGTTGCAGTATCCCCCTCTAGCTCCATCAACAACTAGATGGCCGTGTCCTGGAGTATAGTTTTTCATAGGAACCAATTCCCTAGCTGCAACTGTTTTGAGCCGATGTCGTTCAGCCCTTGAGCCTATCACTTGCCCCAGAACAGATGCTGCAATGGTAAACGCCATAGCCGTTTTAGGCATCAACACAGACTTCCTCAGAATGGCTATGAATGGCACAGCTGCATGTACAGCTGCAAACCAAGATGGCGAAAACTTTTCGGTGTGTTCTCTCCATACGCCTAAAGGAATATTTGCTGCCATGCCCAAAACACCAATCACTAATATTTTTGCAGGCAGAGGTTGTGGTCTCAAGTTTTTTGCAAAGGCGGTCCGTGATAGAGCAGCTCGGGCAGCAACTATAGCAGGGGGGCACTTGAGTTTCACACCAGGAGGGGGCTGAAAAGCCTTTGCTACAAGAGGAAGAACAGTACTCACAGCACGGTATGACTTCGCTATAGGACAATTTCCATTTTGCAACCACTCATTGCTTAGTGTTTCGTGTTCTGAATCTCCCCCCTGATAGATCCAAGAAATGATGGTTAGCAAACACAATGTGATTGAATTTTGGTTATTCCATCCAAAATCAAAAGATTCTTAAGTCACAACAATCATATTTCGAGAGTTATAAAGAAGTTAAGCAATTTTGACAAATTGATATACTTAGAAATTTTACTCTAGATGAAGAAGTCAAATAAAGTGTTTCACTGGACCATGAACATTTGACAAAGTCATATTTCAAAAGTTACAATGAAATTCAGCCGTTTTGACATATTGAGAGATATGGGAGATGCAAAATGTCTCGAACCTGTCTTTTGGATGATTCAGACTTCTTCTTTTGATTCTTCCACTTCTCAGAGAATGAATCAAAACCAAATGGCCCTCCAAATCCAAAACCTGAGAGACTTATGGTAGCTGCCTTTGCCACCAAAGGGTTGAAGTGACGGGGTGCAGATTCAGAATCTGGTTTCACATTCGTAATGGACGGTCTCCCAGAAAGTGGGACAGCACCGTTCTGCCCATGGAAAAGCCTGAATGCCATGTCAAAGTTAGGACCATCCTCGAAGATAGGACCTTTTCCTCCACGTACCTGATTCAGATGCAATGGCAACAATGAGAAAGACTTCAATTCAATTTTAGTATGACAGGGACATGGTCACCCTACCATTGTGGCAGACTAAAATGAGAGGCCGTAACAGGATCGATTCAATCAATGTGCAAACTATTTTATAAAGATGAAAAGAAAGAGCTCTTCTGCAAATAAGTGAACAATTAAAAACTTACTGGAATGGGGAAACCAGCGGAACTTGAAAAGGAAAAATTTGTTGGTTCATTGATATTTGTCAAAAATGGGCACCTAACAATGTCTTGCTGGAAACCTGAAGAATCGTCACTTGCATTCCTAAAGAAAAACTCCATTTTACTGGAAGAAGGATGACCTACACAGAAATCAAAAGAAATTTGAGCAACATAAGCTTCAACAAAATCCAATTATCAAAGAAAGGATGCGTACAAAGAATCACAAGCCATTCACTTAACATCAAAGCATTAGGGAAGTCCAGAAAAGAACCCATAAAAAGCTACAGCACATAACTTAAACCATATACAAGATATAGTCTCTATCCAAATGATAGAAAACCCCAACTTAGGGAATTTGTTGGTTAGGACAAACCAAACAGGAAAGAAAGATGGTTAGGACATCTTGTAAGATAAACTCAATAAGATAAACATTTCAAGGATTAATTTTTTGTTGTCAAGTCTCACATTGGTTAAGCCAACCTAAAACCTTCAAAGAATCTTGCTCCATATCCCTTATATATAACTAGGGCAACTATACATTATTTGTTTCATTTAACTACTTCCTCGGCATCCATTCAACAACAATAATATATCAGTGAAATCTCACAAAGTGTGGTCTGGGGAGGATAGAGTATACATAGACCTTACCCCTACCTCGTGGAGTAACTATGCATAAATACCAAAAAGAAAAAAAATGAAGACTCACAAACCAAAATAGCTAAACTATATCTAGCAGAAAAAGAAAAGCAAACAATTTTCAGTTTGAAAAACAACACTCCTTATACAATTCACACATCAATACAGATCAAATTTCAGCTCAAACGCAAAAACCCATCTGCAATATAACAAAATAACAACTACAAAATCAATTTCAACCTAGTTGGAGTTAGCTATATGAATCCTCTATATCCATTTTGCTCCATTTGGACCCTTCTTTATTTCCAATATCAAAGATTTATCTTTTAACATAAACCCATAAATGAACAACAATAAGAAGTTATACCCAGTTGTCAAATTCGACCAACAACTTAAATCAAAGGGGAAGAAAACTTTAATCACCCCGACAAAATAGCTAAACAGTAACTAGCAGAGAAGGTAAAAAGCAAGCGATTTTCAGATTGAAATATAACACTCTGTATGCATCTCAGACATCAATGGAGATCAAAATTTAGCTCGATCAACAAAATAATAACTACAGAATCAAATTCCAAACTAGTTGAAGTTAGCTATATGAATCCTCTATCTCCATCTGGACCCCTTCTTTTTCCATTATCAAAGATTTATCTTTTTAGCAAAACCCATCAATAAAAGAACAATAAAAATTAATACCCAATTCTCAAATTCGACCAACAACTTAAATCAAAACAAAAAAGAAGAAGCTGAAACTACCAAACAATTCAAATGTTGATACATTGAAATAAACTAAAGTGAATTCGAAAAGCAAACATACCTCAATACCAAAAAGAAAACTATGAAAACTCTTCTGAAGAAATCTTCTGAAGAAAGAGAGAGATGAGATAAGATGAGATGAAGAAAAGGATCAAAGGAGATGGAGTAGTTGATGCGTAGGTGAGGAGGAAGAGAATAGAGTAAAAAACAAAACGACGGCGTGTTGACCACACGCCAAATGAGAATATGTCTCTAGGCGGGCTTTTATTGACTTTATTAAGAATAAATATAACTAACCCCTTACTCCTAACTTTTTGTTGAATTTTTGATTAAATGGGACCAAAATAAAAATAAGAATAAGAACAAGTGGATTCAAAACAAATTATATGATCCTTTTTTTTGGAATTTTTGTTGTCAATTTTCCATCACGGTGGTACGAATTTATCGATTCTTAAAACGATCAAGAATATTTAATAATGAATTTTAAATATATTATTATAAAATTCGATTCTATATTCTGATGGAATAATATAATTAAATCTNTATTCTGATGGAATAATATAATTAAATCTTAGAGAAATAAAAAATTGCCATTTGCTAAATAATATCATTTAAATTCAAGTTGCAATATACTTTTGTTTGTGTTGGAGAAACAAACACAATAATTGGCTTTTTGTATTGTTTTAAATGAAATA
This sequence comes from Datura stramonium, assembly GCA_018107945.1. NCBI lineage: Eukaryota > Viridiplantae > Streptophyta > Magnoliopsida > Solanales > Solanaceae > Datura > Datura stramonium. Next base: position 555,828 of record JACEIK010000167.1, on the reverse strand, counting down.
GTCATTATTTCATGGCTATTTTCTTACATTGACAATTCAAGAGGAGAATGGTCCCCAATCCCTAACTCATATAGGAAAATAAAAATTGCCTTTTTCTTCTTCTTTATTTCTATTGTGTTCATAGTTAGGGAGTTAGGATACTTTTCTTGATTTTCTTTTCTCTTAAAAAAAAAAAGAGAGATAGAATAATATAACATTGAGCTTCCAAATTATATTCATTTTATTTTCATGTTTGTTATCAACAATTCCTTTTTGATCTGTAAAGTTGTTCAATTGATCCATCAAAGATAGGAGGGAGCAGGGGTATAAGTAGGGGTTTCTTGAATGGGATTTTCTGGATGTCCCAGAAATAAGGCCTCCAACTCTATGTTATAGCCTTCATGCCCTCGATCCGACAGTCCTCATTCTCCCACTTGGCAAGCTGCTACTGTGAACAACAAAGTCAAGGATGCTTCCAGAAACCGTCTAGGTTCTTCCTCATGATAATGTTTCTACTATCGAGAATATAATAAGATTGAATGATATTTTTTCATCTTTAATCAAATATATTGGGTGAAGAGCTTTAAAAATGAATAATTTTTTGGTGAAGAGATTTTTTTCTATTAAATGGATCATAAGCTCCTATAAATGTTTCATTTGGTGTATGTTGATAATTTCGGGCTTGTACTTTTACTAGTACAATATCTCATAGTTCTATATAGCTGGATACAAAATTTATTTATTTTGAAAACAAGAATTAAATTAGTAGATCTCTTAGTCCCTTATCGAAATTTTGTAATAGATGAAATATCAGACTATTCACAAAAAATTGAAGTGGATAAAATAATACTTATTATAAAACGTTTAATAATATTGTTAAAACTCAGAGGGGCATATTCGTATTTGATGGAGCTTTTACACATGCTTCTAGAGCTACTAGATTAGCTACGACACCTGGCGTGGCACCTCTAGGATGTGTGAGTGAACGTACTTGTGAAGAAAACGAAAAAATCAGCGTAATTGATGAAGAAAGTATCGAGACACAAATTTGAATTAGTTAGACTAGTAGATTTTAAATACCAGATGATTAAACCAACAACAACAAACCCAGTATAATCTCATAAAATAGGGTAAGGGAAAGGTATAGTGTACATAGACCTCACCCCTACCTCAGAGGTAGAGAAACTGTTTTTGATATACCCTCGACTTAAGAGGCAAAAAACAGTCCAAGAAAAGACATAATGAAAGTGCAAAAAACAACTTAGTAACAAAATAGTACTATAACAAAAATACATTTGAATGACAAGAAACAACAAATAGTAACTACGACATGACTAAACCAAAAAGAAAAAAGGGGTAATATTCCTCAAAAAGTATAGGGAGGRGAAAATGAGAAAAAGTAAATGGGGGCATTCCGAGAATTGAACTCGGGACCTCTCGCACCCTAAGCGAGAATCATACCACTAGACCAAATGCCCGATTCAGTGTCCAACTTCACAAACGATGGTAGAAATATAAGAAACCATCAGTTGCTATATAACGAAGAAACCCCCAAAACCCTTCGTGTCAAAACAGAGATCCAGCTGTGGGTTTTTGCAGTCAGAGTTTGTCAATGGCAAGAGGAACCCTTTTTCACTTGGTTCGATCCCAAGCGAATCATCTAAAACCCAGCAAATTTCATTCAGGTTCTGTTTAGCTTTCTTGCCAGTTTCATTTCTGCATAATTGCCGCTTCTATTTCTATTGTTTTCTGTGTCTGTATGTATGTATGCTTATTTCTAATCTTTTATAACCGTTATCTAATGTACATTCAGCTTGAATTGTTACCGCCCATCAACACAAGTAATAGGTAACTCTGTCCACGAGGCTCGGACAGATGAGAAGATTGAATCTGAAATTTTTAGTTATCAATACACTTCATTGACCACTAGGTCAAAAGGGGTTATGTGTGTGTATTAATAGTTGATCACAAGGAAAGAGAATAAAAGCAAGTAACAACCCCTCTGTTAATCTTGTAGAAAAACTGTATAATTAACTGCATGTTGTTTTCTTCTTAAGAGATTTTGACCCCATGTGTCAAACGGAAGTAGAAAGGTACTGTAACCACTGTATTCTACTTGAGTTTTATATCTGTGTGTATGGTTAAGAAGTTTCAAAAATGTATTTTTATGCCAAGTCCTTACAGGCTAAAAGGTGCAAGTAGCATGGATTAAGGATAAAATGAGAGGTAATTTGAGATGATTTGGTCATATCCTGTGTCAACATACACCGGTTTGTAGGTTTGAAACTATGATGAGTGAAGGTGTTAAAAGGGGACAAGATAGACCTTAAATCACTTGAAAGGATATTGTCTTGAAAAACCTAAAATCCTTGGAATAAATGCAGACTTTGCTAAAAATAAGACATAATGGAAGAAAAAGATCCATATAGGTGATATCTACTAGTTGAGAATAGCTTTGAGACTTGTTAGAGAATATATATAACACTTATTTTTCATTTTTATTTTATCGTTATAATTATAACATGAGTTGAGCTAAAATAAAGCAGTGAGGGACTGAGGGTTCATACAGGCTACAGTCGACTCCAACTTGCTTGGGATTGAGGCATAGTTATTGTTGTTATAGTCTGTCCCTACTCATTGTCCACCAAGGATTAGCGGATGTGGTGGTACTTCAAACCCACGGATTGGGCTATGAATTGGAACAACACAATGAGGTCTGATGAGTGCCCGCTTTGGTACTCACCTTGTCTGATTGATGTTCATATGGGAGAAATGGGTTGCTTAATTTAGAAGGCAAGAATTGTGCATGTCTACAAGTATGTTTTCTTGGGTAGTATGGACAGAGGCTCATTCAAGATTAAACTTTATATATTTCGAGTTCGGTATTCTACCACAACTCATTTGACTAATTGAGTTTGAAATCAATTACTTATACTTATAAACTGAAATTCTTAACACATATACAGGGTATGAATCAAAATTCAAAGCTACTGAATCATTTGGATGAGCCCATAACTTACACTTTACATCTGCCCTTGAGTACAGATGAAACCATTGGGGTTTATAGCTCTAAGTTTTTTGAAGAAATAACGTATCAACATACTTTTAGGAATTGAGAATTGGGGCGGATCAGCACCCAAGGGTGTGACCTAGCGGTAATGAAGTGGGTGAGAACCATGAGGTCTCAGGTTCAAATCTCAGCAGAGACAAAAAACACTAGGTGATTTCTTCCCATCTGTTCTAGCCTTGATGGACAGAGTTACCTGGTACCTGTTGCTAGTGGGAGGTGGCAGGTATCCCGTGTAATTAGTCGAGGTGCGCGCAAGCTGGCCTGAACACCACGGTTATAAAAAAAAAAAAAAGAATTGGGGCGGATCATGATTATTACCTGACATTATTCATATTTGACCCAAGTGTCTCAGGAAAGTGAAACTTGAAATAGGTTTAAATGAAATTTCTTGTTTATTGAAGTTTATTGTTGTAGATTCTCAGCCTTTCCGAAGCTAAATTTTCTGCTTTCAGTTGTCAAATGCTGGACTTTACTCCTTTTCTGTCTGTCCTTTTCTTGTGAAACAATTGTACAGCTTGGCCTTTCTCCACTTCTTTAATCCCATTCCTTGATGAAATTACTTTTTTCAGCCTCTCTGTGTATGTTAGAATATCAAATTTTGACCAAGATCTGTCAAATTTTCAGATCAAAGCGTTAAACTATGTATTTTTTTAAATGTTAGCTGCAGCGTTCCATCAATTTGTGCCTCTCATTTTGGTCACTCCATCTGTTTATGACTTTTTCCTAATGATTGTGCTCATCATGCTGTCTTGTTTTACCCCCTTACCTTTTCAGGTGGTCATCTGGCTAGTTATGGAACTTGGCCACTTGTTGGTGGTACCAAAACTCACCCTAGTCATGTGACACAGCTAGCTGCTATTCATAAAAGGTGGCTATCACAGTCTGCAACAGCACAAGAGGAAAACAAGATCAGCATAGGGCCTCGTAAAGGAGGAGGAAATGATGAAAAGGATGATGGAGTTGTCTACTATGGTCCTATCTCGAACACGATCAAGAAAGTGAAGCTTCTGTCCCTTTCAACCTGTTGCCTCTCTGTATCTTTAGGCCCTGTCATAACCTTCATGACATCTACTGATTCAAATGTGATACTAAAAGGTGCAGTTGCATCTACTGTTATATTCTTCAGTGCTTCTACAACCGCTGCACTTCACTGGTTTGTTAGTCCTTATATTCACAAACTGAGATGGAAGCCAGGTTCAGATTCTTTTGAAGTGGAGATGATGTCTTGGCTGGCAACTTATATTCCGAAGACAATTAAGTTTGCAGATATCAGGCCTCCTGAGACCAATAGGCCTTTCGTTACATTCAAGGCTAATGGAAACTTCTATTTTGTTGATGCCGAGCATTGTCACAACAAGGCGCTGTTGGCAAAACTTACCCCGCAGAAACCTACTCATGAGTCAGCTTTCAAGAACTTGTGATGACAACTTCTTATCTGGAATAATTTGAGATTTTAAGGTAATGTATTGCGTTGCTCACTAGAAGTTTCAATACTTAGAGGTCTTGGATATATAAGCCTCAGTGGTTGTCAATTTTTCAGTTATTATAACAATTGTTTCTAAGGCAACTTGCGCGCCCCTCGGCTAGCGATGGTGATTGTCATCCTTTTTTTAATAATAGCTTGACTCGGAGAACCCTCCTACAATACTTTAACGTGGTGTGACCGGGCAATCAAGTGTGTGGCTTAATAAACAATAAAGTGGGTGAGAACTTTGAGGATAAGGTTTTAAATTCCAGAGACAAAAACGGCAGGTGATTTCTTCCATCTACATAAGTTTTGATGGCAAAGTAACTTGATATTTGTGTTGGCGGAAGGTGGTAAGTATCCGACAAAATAGTCAAGATGTGCGCAAGTTGATCTTCCATCCGTCTAAGCCTTACTGGTGGAGTAACCATATTGCGCTGGTGGGAGGTAGTATGTATTTAGTTGAACAATCAATTGTGATGGTGAGAGGTAGTAGGTAGTATGTATTAAGTTGAACAATCAATTATGATGGTGAGTGGCAGTAGCTATCCACTTGAATAATTAATATACGCAGTTCAGACACCACCATCTATAAACCTTGGCATCTTGGCCAGGCCAGCTTACGCGCGCCTCCGCCAGCCTTAGCGACTATCATATTCTTTTTCATGCCATTGTGGTTTTCTTTCATAGTTCCTTTTACTAGTGTGAAAGAAGTGGAAATAGATGAAGAATGTGGACCATGATAGTTGATTAGTCAATAATCTAATTCATAAATGCTCAAGAGATTTGTAGTGTTGGTCGATAACTTATGCAAACACTATTATCCAGTAGTAGGTTGCTGGTCTTTTCATGCACTAAATGTAAAATTGCTCTTAGTGGCTAAGAAACTTTTAATGGCATCTTGACCAAACATGCTGAGACATGTATTATTTGATTGGTCTGAGCTATGCTGTTCGGACTCGAATTCTTTAAAAATGCACAACTTTTAAAGAATTTGACACACGCCTGTCAATATTTTTGAAGAGTTCGAACAACATAGGGTCTGAGAACTCTCCTACAATATCTTAAGGTGGTGCTTCCGGCCATCAAATGGTGTGGTCTAATAGTTGGTAAATTTGAAACTGATAAAATTAGAGAAAAACATAAAACAGACACTATAGGGGGTTAAGATATGTCTAAATCTTGATGGAAGAGTAAATTCATTGCATCGGTGAGAAGTAGGAGGTATCCGGTGGAATAATCAATTGTGCTCCGAGAAGCAACTAATATTCAGAGAAAAAGTTAAAGCGCGTATAAACTGATTCAACCATTACTATCCTAAAAAATAGTGTTTTGGAAAGTTCAATTCCTAGATATTTGTGGTTGAATTTGAAAGCAAATAATATACGGAGGAATACACTCTTTTGAGTAGCGTAGATTGGAGAGGGCAAAAAACATTTGAAAAATTATGTTGTCAATAATTTTTGCTTTATTTATAATGTTAGGTTCTTAGAAAACAAAGTAAATATTTTAAAAATTATAAAAACTATTTATTCCTAATCAAAAGTTGGTGAATATGCTGCCGCCACGTAGGACATTGACTATTAAGAAAGTCAACTTAGACCATTTTAATTGATACACATCATATGTTGGTTTTTGATACCACACATGTGAAACATATGGTCAACTTTGGCCC
>JACEIK010000167.1:482185-530289 GCA_018107945.1 Datura stramonium | reverse complement strand
AACACCTATGCTTATCCTTATGTTATAAAGACAATGCTAGAGATTGGTGGTGGTAGTGCTGGCCTACCATGGTCGCTTGCCATGGTGGTGTCGGTTGTGGCGGGTAGTTAGGACCAGTTTTTAAATTAAAATTGTCAACCAAATTGGAAAAAATATTGAGTGACTGCGATAGAGGTATATTTTCAGAAAATTGGCTCCGCCAGACCGCCTTGCGGCAGTTTGTCCAGATAGATCTCGAAAAAATAAACAAAATAAAAAAAAATCATGTAAACGGATAATCTAGCCCAAAGTTATGATCATTAAGATAATGTGCCACTAATGAACTCTTTTTCCGGCGATTATATTGCAGTTTTAACAACATTATGTAAGATCTCATCAAAATACTTGCATCTCGGCAGTTCTTATTTTGTGATTAAAGGGCTAACAGACACCGAAAATCGCGAAAATCGTAAATTTTTATTTATGCGAAAATGATTATGCCGATCAAATGAAATGATAGGGTGCTCATCACCAGGCCTTGTAGGCTGCGTGCTACTAAAATTTTGGGTCAAACGGAGACGGTCAACAGAATCTCGAGAAATCCGTGGACTAACAAACACCGAATATCAAAAAAATCGCAAATTCTCATTTATTCAAAAATAGTTATGCCGATCAAATAAAGTGATACGGCACTCATCACCAAGGTTTGTAGGCTGCGCACGGTCAAAATTTGGGGCCGAATGGAGACGATCGATCAAATCTCGAGAAACCCGTGGGCTAACACACACCAAAAATCGCAAAAATTGTAAATTCTCAATTATACAAAAAATGGTTATGCTGATCAAATAAAGTGATAGAGTGCTCGTCACCAGGCCTTGTAGGCTACGTAGGGCCAAAATTTGGGGCCAAACGGATACGGTCAACCAAATCTCGAGAAATCCGTGGGAATACACCGAAAATTGCAAAAATTATAAATTCTAATTTATTCAAAAAATGTATATGCTGATCAAATAAAGTGATAGGGCGCTCGTCACCAGGGTTTGTAGGCTGCACACAATCAAAATTTGGGGCCAAACCGAGATGGTCAATCAAATATCGAGAAATCTGTGGGCTAACATACACCGAAAATTGCGAAAATTATAAATTCTCATTTATACAAAAAATGATTATGCCGATAAAATGTAATTATAGGGCGCTCGTCATCAAGGTTCGTAGGCTGTGGAGAGTCAAAATTTTGGGTCAAACGGAGACGGTCAATCAAATCTCGAGAAATTCGTGCGCTAACATATAAAAAAAATCGCAAAAATCGTAAATTCTCATCTATGCGAAAATTGTGATGCCGATTAAATGAAATGATAGGGCGCTCATCATCAAGGTTCGTAGGATGCGCACAGCCAAAATTTGGGGCCGAACGAAGACGCTCAGTCAAATCTCGAGAAATTTGTGGGCTAACACACACCGAAAATTGTGAAAATCATAAATTCTCATTTATGTAAAACATGATTATGCCGATCAAATGAAGTGGTAGGGAGCTCGTCACTGGGCTTTGTAGGCTGTGCACGGTCAAAATTTGGGGCCTAGCGGAGACTGTCATTCAAATCTCAAAAAATTTGTGGGCTAACATAAACCAAAAATCGTGAAAATCATAAATTCTCATTTATTCAAAAAATGGTTATGCTGATCAAATAAAGTGATAGGGAGCTCGTCACCAGGGTTTGTAGGCTGCGCACGACTAAAATTTGGGGACGAACGGAGACGACCGATCAAATCTCGAGAAATCTGTGGGCTAACATACACCGAAAATCGTAAATTCTCATTTATGCAAAAAATAGTGATGCCGGTCAAATGAAATGATAGGGAGCTTGTCACCAGGCCTTGTAGGCTGCACACAGCTAAAATTTTGGGTCAAACGGAGACGGTCAACCAAATCTCGAGAAATCCGTGGGCTAACACACACCGAAAATCGCGAAAATCGTAAATTCTCATTTATTCAAAAAATAGTTATGCCGATCAAAATAGTGATAGGGCGCTCGTCACCAGGGTTTGTAGGCTTCCCACGGCCAAAATTTGGGGCTGAACGAAGACGACCGACCAAATCTCGAGAAATCCTTGGGCTAACATACACCGAAAAACGCAAAAATCGTAAAGTCTCATTTATTCCAAAAATGGTTATGCCGATCAAATAAAGTGATTGGACGCTCGTCACCAGGGTTTGTAGGCTGCGCAAGGCCAAAATTTGGGCCTAACGGAGACTGTCAGTCAAATCTCGAGAAATCTGTGGGCTAACACACATCGATAATTGCGAAAATCGTAAATTCTCATTTATGCAAAAAATGGTTATGCCGATCAAATAAAGTGGTAGGGCGCTCATCACTGGGTTTTGTCGGCTGCGCACGGTCAAAATTTGGGGCCTAACGGAGACTGTCATTCAAATCTCAAAAAATCTGTGGGCTACCATACACCGAAAATCGTAAATTCTCATTTATCCAAAAAATAATTATGCCGATCAAATAAAGTGATAAGACGTTCGTCACCAGGGTTTGTAGGCTGCGCACGACCAAAATTTGGGGTCTAACGGAGACGACCGATCAAATCTCGAGAAATTCGTGGGCTAACACACACCGAAAAGTTTGAAAGTTAGCAACATAGGCGCACTATGCCAGTGTCGGCAGAACGGCCGACATCGGATGACACATGCTGACCTATGCCGAGACCCAACGCCCCTCGATCAATGCCCGTCAAGCAAAAATTTAAAAGGAAACACCTATGCTTATCCTTATGCTATAAACACAATGCTAGAGATTGGTGGTGGTAGTGCTGGCCTACCATGGTCGCTTGCCATGGTGGTGTCGGTTGTAGTGTGTCGTTAAGACCAGTTTTTAAATTAAAACTGTTAATCAAATTGGAAAAACTATTGAATGACTATGATAGAGGCATATTTTGAGAAAATTGGCTCCTCCAAACTACCTCGCGGCAGTTTGTCCAGATAGATATTGAAAAAATACACAAAATGAAAATAAATCATATAAATCGAATAATCCAGCCCAAAATTATGATCATTAAGATAATGTGCCACTAATGAACTCTTTTTTCAGCGACTATATTAAAATTTTAACAACATTATGTAAGATCTCATCAAAATACTTGCATCTCAGCAGTTCTTATTTTGTGATTAAAGGGCTAACACACACCGAAAATTGCGAAAATCGTAAATTCTCATTTATGCGAAAAATGGTTATGAAGATCAAATGAATTGATAAGCCGCTCGTCACCAGGACTTTTAGGCTGCGCACAGCTAAAATTTTGGGTGAAACGGAGACGCTCAACCAAATCTCGAGAAATCCATGGGCTAACATATACCAAAAATCGCAAAAATCATAAATTCTCATTTATGCAAAAAATAGTGATGCCAATCAAATAAAATGATAGGGCGCTCGTCACCAGGCCTTGTAGAATGTGCACCGCAAAAATTTGGGGCCAAAAGGAGACGGTCAATCAAATCTCGAGAAATCCGTGGGATAACATACACCGAAAATCGCAAAAATCGTAAATTCTCATTTATTCGAAAAATAGTGATGCCGATCAAATAAAGTGATAGGGTACTCGTCACCAGGGTTTGTAGGCTGCTCACGGCCAAAATTTGGGGTCGAACGGAGACGACCGATCAAATCTCGAGAAATCCGTGGGCTAACACATACCGAAAATTGCGAAAATCTTAAATTCTCATTTATACGAAAAATGGTTATGCCGATCAAATAAAGTGATAGGGAGCTCATCACCAGGCCTTGTAGGCTGCGCACAGCCAAAATTTGGGGCCAAACAGAGACTGTCAATCAAATCTCGAGAAATCCATGGGCTAACACACACCGAAAATTGCAAAAATTATAAATTCTCATTTATGCGAAAAATGATGATGCCGATCAAATGAAATGGTAGGGAGCTCGTTACCAGGGTTTGTAGGCTGCACACGGCCAAAATTTGGGGCCGAACGGAGATGACCGATCAAATCTCGAGAAATCCGTGGGCTAACACACACCGAAAATTGCGAAAATCGTAAATTCTCATTTATGCAAAAAATGGTTATGTCGATCAAATAAAGTGATAGGAAACTCGTCACCAAGATTTGTAGGCTGCGCACGGCCAAAATTTAGAGCCAAACGGAGACAGTCAATCAAATCTCGAGAAATCAGTGGGCTAACAAACACCGAAAATCGCGAAAATCATAAATTCTTATTTATTCAAAAAATGGTTATGCTGATCAAATAAAGCGATTGGGCGCTCGTCACCAGGGTTTTTAGGCTGTGCATAGCCAAAATTTGCGGCCTAACAGAGACTATCAATCAAATCTCGAGAAATCTGTGGGCTAACACACATCAAAAATCGCAAAAATCGTAAATTCTCATTTATGCGAAAAATGGTTATGCCGATCAAATGAAATGATAGAGCGCTCATCACCAGGACTTGTAGGTTGCGGGCAGCTAAAATTTTGGGTCAAACGGAGACGGTCAACCAAATCTCGAGAAATTCGTGGGCTACATACACCAAAAATCGCGAAAATCGTAAATTATTATTTATGCGAAAAATAGTGATGCTGATCAAATGAAATGATAGGGCGCTCGTCATCAAGGTTCGTAGGCTGCGCACAGCTAAAATTTGGGGCCGAACGGAGATGGTCAGTCAAATCTCGAGAAATTCGTGGGCTAACACACACCGAAAATCGCAAAAATCGTAAATTCTTATTTATGCGAAAAATGGTTATGCCGATCAAATGAAATGGTAGGGCACTCGTCAATAAGCTTTGTAGGCTGCGCACGGCCAAAATTTGGGGCCTAACGGAGACTGTCATTCAAATCTCAAAAAATTTGTGGGCTAACATACACCGAAAATCGCAAAAATTATAAATTCTCATTTATTCAAAAAATGGTTATGCCGATCAAATAAAGTGATAGGGCGCTCTCACCAGGGTTTGTAGGCTGCGCACGATCAAAATTTGGGGTCTAATTGAGACGACCGGTCAAATCTCGAGAAATCCGTGGGCTAACACACACCGAAAAGTTTGAAAGTTAGCAACATAGGCACACTATGCCAGTGTCGGCAGACCAGCAGACATCGAATGACACATGCTGACCTATGCCAAGACCCAACGCCCCACAATCAATGCCCAGCGAGCGAAAATTTAAAAGGAAACACTTATGCTTATCCTTATGCTATAAAGGCAATGCTAGAGATTGGTGGTGGTAGTGCTGGCCTACCATGGTCGCTTGCCATGGTGGTGTCCGTTGGGGTGGGTCGTTAGGACCAGTTTTTAAATTAAAACTGTTAACCAAATTGGAAAAATGTTGAATGACTGTGATAGAGACATATTTTGAGAAAATTGGCTCCGCCAAACTCCCTTCGGCAGTTTTTCCAGATAGATATCGAAAAAATACACAAAATGAAAAAAAATCATGTAAAACGGATAATCCAGCCCAAAGTTATGATCATTAAGATAATGTGCCACTAATGAACTCTTTTTCCCGTGATTATAATACGGTTTTAACAACATTCTGTAAGATCATCAAAAGACTTGCATCTCGGCAGTTCTTATTTTGTTATTAAAGGGCTAACACACACCGAAAATCGCAAAAATCATAAATTCTCATTTATGTGAAAAATGGTTATGCCGATAAAATAAAATGATAGAGCGTTCATCACCAGGCCTTGTAAGGCTGTCTTGCTTGGCTTCCAAATTTGGGGCCAAACGAGAGACGGTCAATCAAATCTCGAGAAATTAGTGGGTTAACATACCTTTGAAAATTACGAAAATCGTAAATTTATCATTTATTCTAAAAATAGTTATGCCGATCAAATAAAGTGATAAGACGCTCGTCACCAGGGTTTGTAGGCTGCGCACGGCCAAAATTTGGGGCCGAACGGAGAAGACCGATCAAATCTCGAAAAATCCGTGGGCTAACACACACGGAAAATGTGAAAATTGTAAATTCTCATTTATCCGGAAAATGGTTATGCCGATCAAATAAAGTGATAGGGCTCTCGTCCTGGGCCTTGTAGGCACACGGCCAAAATTTGAGGCAAAGCGGACGGTCAATCAAATCTCGAGATTCGTGGGCTAACATACACACCAAAAATGTGAAAATACGTAAATTCTCATTTAGTCAAAAAATGGTTATGCCGATCAAATAAAGTGATAGGTCCTTTCCGTCACTAGGGTTTTTAGGCTGCGCACGGCCAAAATTTGGTGGATCGGGAGTCGGGGGTCGGGGTCGGGGTCGGGGATTGGGGCCGAGGTCTAAAGTCGGAGTCGGGGGTCGAGGTCGAAAGTCGGGAGTACGAGTCGGAGTCAAGGGTAGGGTCCCGGAGTTCGGGGTGGGGTTGGCGTCGGGGTCGGGGTTGAGGTCAAGGTTGAGTTCGAGTCGAGATCGAGGTCGAGTGGGGGTCGGGGTAGGGAGTTCAGGTCGGGGGTAAAGGTTCGGAGTCGATGTATGGAGTCGGGGTTGATATCGAGGTAGGGAGTTGGGGTCGAGTTAGGTAAGGTTAAGGTCGAGGTCAGGGGTCTGTAGTTAAGAATTGAAATCGGGAGTCGAGTCGGAAGTCGGGAGTCAAAGTCGGGGTCGGGATTCGGGGGTCGAGTCGGGAGGTCGAGGTCGGGAGTTGGAGTCGAGGTCGGAGTCAACTTTATGATACAATAAAACTAAATAAAGAATTTTGAATATTTCTCACTTTAAAAAAAATTAAAGTATTTGCGTATCTTGAATTTTAAAGTAAATACTATTTGCTCATAAAAATATGGGTAACCATGTCTTTTACCCAATCCATTTGTTACCCAACCCATTTTTTACCCATATTAAATATGAGCGGGTTGAAATAATATCCATGTTTTGTTGACCCATTTTCAACTCGCTCAAATTTGATCCGACCCACCCATTTGCCAACATTAATATACAATAAGTAAGCATATATATATATATATGTTTCAACTCAAACCATGTTAACAAGTCTCATATGAAAAATATTGACTTATAGAAAGTCTCAATATAAGTACTCAAAACGAGGAATGGGAATAGGTATAATTTACAATTATTACATTCAACCTTAAATAAATTATTTTCTTTTATTGCAAAAAGCGTTTGAGTTAATTATTCCTTTTTAAAAAAAATATTTAAAAAAAAAAAGTGAAAATCCTTCATCTAATAAAATTTGTGTAGGATTAGATAACTTTAATTTTCTTTTGAGAAATCACAAAAAGAATTTATTATACCATAACATTCATATACATCATCCACTGGAAAATATTAGTATAACAATATTTTAAAACAATCATAAAATAAATTATCAAACTAAAAAGAGACAATAACTTTGCGACATGAAGGTGAATACAATCACATTATCAGAATGATAGGTGTGACTTAAAGTGTAAAACTAATTCATGAGATTATAAGCTGCCTAATTTGCTCAAGTTTGAGGGCGATAATTATTGTTCAGCCCATTTCAACCCAATTCATTTTAGTTAATTAAAGTTAGAAGGTTATACGACCCAAATTAATTCATGAGAAATCATGTCAAAATATTTTGAAAAAGATATTGTATTTTATTTAATATGTTATATTTAGTCATAATAGATAAAAATATTAATTTTATAAATGATCAAAAAATTATAAAAGAACAAATAAAGCAATTAAAACTTAATTAGAGTTGCGGGTTGGGTTATGACTGCATTTCGGCCCAAGTATCTTTTGGGCGGGTCAATAACCAGCACATTTATTAACTCAGTCTATTTTGACCCGCTCAAATTCAGCTCAACCCGCCCATTTTTCACCTATAATTGTGACCCAAGTTGGTAGATATGTAATGACCTTTGCTTTGTTAATGGGCTCATCTAACCTTGGAGTCATCGTCATGAAGAACATATGGAACACATGTTTTTGTGATGGTGACTCGAGCAAAACTTTCTGGATACATTAATATTTGAAATACGATATTTAGTATATTTATAAGAAGAATAGCAAAATATCAAATATAATATCGATAGTTATATAGTTACATATACAATATGTATATATATAAATACTAGAAAATATTATAAAATATTATTAGTACAAAACTAATTATTTAGACGTTAGAGCTTTGACTATCCTATCTTGATTGAAATTTGTTTTTTGTATAATTGATTAGCGATGGAAATTGCATGCTTATATATTTTTTGAATATTTCTTTTGAGCACGTATTATGATATAAATAAGATATCTTTTGAAAAGTCAAAGTCATAATTCTTTATTATATGAGTATAAGTAAGCTGAAGTAAAAAAAAATTATGGTTACCAATTTACCGTACCATAAAATATCAAAATGAACTTTAAAATATCGTACCCATACAAAATTAATTTTAAATGATAATGATATAAGTATTTTTAAAATCAAAAATTGAAATTACCTAATCAAAGTATTCAATATCCTACCAACCTTTACATTCCTATATAGAAGTGTTGTGCGGTTATCTTTCTCTTTCTTCACATGAAGGCACTGCGATTATGTATCACCTCATTTACGTCAAATCCATCTACTCCATCTAACCTTGGAGTCACGAGTCATCAAGAACAATGGAACGTTGAGATTTATCATAAAATGGATAGAGTCAGAGCAGAACTTTCTAAATCAACAATATTCTGAAGTGTTGTCAGATGCTTTCTTTTCTTTACGTGAAGGCAACTGTGAATATTTATATAAATCCACCTACCTATCTAATATTAAAGTCAGTAATAAATTAAAAATATATGGATTATTTAGATCTATCGCAAAGATAAGTCGAACTTTCTGAATCAGCTATATTCGTCGAACAAAGAGAAAAATACCTACTAACATTTTTTGTGAATATATCTAATTCATAAGTTTTCTTGATAGATGTTGAATATTCCCTTGCTCATTCATGATGATGATGACTCCGGATTAGATGGGGTAGATAGTTTGACATAAATGATATGTCACATAATCGACAGTGTCTCACGGAAGAAAGAGAAAAGCCCCTGACAGCAATTTCTGTGAATACAGTTGATTCTGAAAGTTTGCTTCCTAATTCTCCATCTTATGATAGATGCGAATGCCCCATATGCTCTTGATGATGCGACTGCGAGGTTAGATAAGGTAGATGGAAAGGACGTCAATGAAGATACATAATCAGCAATACCTTCAAAAAAGAAAGAAAAAGTACCTAACAACACATCTATGAAAATAGTTGATTCAAAAGTTCTTACTTCTAATTCTATGACAGATTTGAATCTCCCATCGTTCTGTGATGGTGACTTTGAGGTAGATGGGGTGTTGGAAACTGCTGCCAAGATTTTCTAGGGCAAAAAAAAAAAGAGAATGTTTTCATAACTATTTACTCTCTCTCTCAAATTAACACTAATATAGCCCAAAATTTTAATAAAAGTAATCATGATTTTCATAATTCCAAGATTAAAGTTATTAATTATCGTCAACTATGTCTTTAATGACGCAATATTTAAAAGAAGAGATCAATACACTTTATTAAAAGGGAGTAATTTAATAAATTATATATAACAAAAAAAGAAAACATTTTTAAAATTTACATAAAAAAAACTACAAGCTGACAGAGTTCAAATGGGACGAAAAAGTAAATAACTGACAATTGTTTCTTGACCTTCAAATTTCAAGATCTGTATTGAAAACATATGAAAATTAAATATAAGGTTTAATTTTTTTTTCCAGAGTTAACTGATACATTTTTTTCAGAGGATTTAATACTCAGCTTAATCATGAGGACCTAATTGGAAAGAAGAAGTATCTTTGATTGTTATTTTGTGTCTTCAAATCTTACCAACCCGTCTCTTAACGCCCAATTCAAAAATAAATTCAACATCTAAAGTAAATAATTTTAATATAATTTTAAAAAGTTAATTTTTATGTTGTAAATTTTTTTTTACATAGGTATAAATAATTCAAATTGAAAACAAATTGTTTAATTGAAGTTATAATATGTTTGACCAAATTACTGGTAGCGTATTTAAATGTACTTTCAGTAAAAGTGTTTCTTGAAAAATATTTGAGTATCGTGGTAATTTGTGTTTGAGCCAATATTTTTTTAAAAATATTTTAAATGTCAAATTACATAAAAAGAAGAAGTCATTACAGCACTAAGACTCTTTGAGCAAGGACAATTCCTGAAATCGTGCAGCTCTCCACATATGTAGCTTCCCTTCTTCTCAACATGCGCCTTTTTTGAGGCATAGCCCTGACAACCGCTTGACTTTTTGTCATTGGGCTTGTTGGCATTTAGAGTCTTGTAGCATTTTTTGTTTGCTTTTCCATGGTCTCTCCTACACTTGACATTGCTACTCCTGCTTAGTCCAGTTCTACGACTTTTCCATGAAGTGAATCAATAAGTCATTGATAACGCTTAAATCAAACTTCTGTAAAAATATAATGCGGACGTTGTCAATAAAAAATCAATAAAAGTTGGAGTCGATTCCACTGGAGAATATGTTCAGGATGTAGAATAACGCTAGTATTTACGCTTTTAGTTCGATTATTTCCTAAAGGGGGTTTTAAAGAATGAAACATGCGACAATATTGAAGATTGAAGTTGTTATCAATTGATGCAATTAACTAGGAAAGTGTTCCCTATAGGTTCATAACTGCCGGATTTTACACTTGATTAATCCCAATATTTAGCTTGCCGAACCGATAACATAGGTTCATCAAATATTGATTTTGCTCCTATTGGATAACTATACTCAATCATGGGTTAGGTCTCTTGAGTGATTTTACTTTAACCATTATTAATTTGTTTCAAATTAACTATCATGCGTCCGCTGCTCAAGTTATATAATGAACCATAAAGTTCAAGGCTTTATTGTTCTTTTCTTTTCCTAATCTCTACCTCTCTAGGTTCAAGCAAGTAGAGAATTAGGGTAACTCCTAATGTTGCGCTCCGTTAAAAAGCGTTTAAGATAAAGAAGATAATACAAGCATTCATATCGGTTTAGAATCACTTCGGTACAAATCCTAGTTGGATTAATTGACCATGGTCCCCACAACCCCTTAATTGTGTAGGTTTTAGCTTCACAAATTAGCATTTATTGATGAAAACATAATTAAGAACTTACAATGGAGGTGAAATAAAAACCAACTTGATTGTGCACAATTCTTTGATCAATGCAAGAACAATGAAGTAAACTCCAAGAAATTGAAAAACTCCAAGAAGAATCTCAAAAAGTTGAACTCTTCACTCAAAGTATCTGTCCTACATAAAAATAACCTAGAAAAGTATTTATACAAATAATTAGAAATTTTTCCTAAATTAACGGGAAAGCGGTGCTTGTCGTCGCATTCTCCTCGACTCGTAACTTGATCATACAAGCTGGCGCTCCCCTCGTATAATGCACGAGTAGCTCACGAGATTTGGTTAAGTGCTGGGAGTTGGTACAGCTCATGTGATGCTCCTACGAGTCATACATTAGGTGTCATAGTCCTAAACACAGCGATTTACATCCTCACGAATAATTTCACAAGTGTCTTGTGCGACTTTTACCTTTCTCTTACGACTCATGGTTTACTCTCGTACCATGAGATCTGCCAGTCAACCTTCTTTCTAAATTTTACCATGGCTCCTTGGTACGGGTCGTAGGTAGTCATCACGGATCGTGAATTTGCTACTCGCACCGGGAGACTAATCAAGTGTATCCTATCGAAGTTTTCATGAGCCCTTTCTGGTATGGCTTGTACCAAGAGTCGTACTTGACGATACCACGAGCAATCATTCACAAGTTTATCATGACTCACGGTACGGCTCGTACTATCAAGATCGACTGTACTAAGTGCAGTACTTTGCCCAATTTTTGCACTCTCTTTTCTTCTTTTACAACTTTCAACTCTAGCACCTTATTTTTCTAAAAAAAGTAAAAGTGCATCATATTCGTATAAACACATCTATGATCATGTATATTTTCTCAGTTTTAAGCATCGAAAGTGCTTTAAACCCATAACACATCATTCATCGCCAATAGGTTCAAATTTGAATCATAAGGTAGTGAAATCTTTGACAAAGTCGTGTATGCTCCTATCTTCTTCAATTCCCTAAGTTTGCACCTTGCCTTGTACAAGACATTATTTGGGAAGAAGTGTGTAACACCCCATATATTTAGGTTGATTTTTCATTAGGCAGTCTTTTTTTGCTTTGCGAAAGTTGTACGTGAGGGAAGGCCAAGATCGATATTGCGTGCAGAATGTTAAACAACAGGCCAAAATACCCGACTACTCAGGCAAGTGGCATGCCGCGACGCAATTGTAGGGTGAGGCAGGTCCTTTACCATATAATAACCTTGGTCAGTTCTAAGGAATCCCAACTCATTTTTCAGAAGTTTGAGCCGTGGAAACCCTTAGAATACTCCCTAGAATTATATCATCTTGCTAGAGTTAAAGAGAAATCATGATCCAAGTTCATTTCCATGTAGATCATTGAATCACTGAGTAGCTCGTGCTCTTGTCGTGGTTTTGTTGAGTTTTTTGGGTGTCGCATGTGAATGAGTTTGGTGGGTATGTTCTCCCTTAGATTTTCATCTAAATATCATGGATATGAATTTATAGGTATCGTTAGATTCTCGTGTTGAAGTTTCTATAATCGATTTCATAGATTTTTACCATATACGTATTTATGCGTCTTTTCTTTTTGTTAGCATGTTGGGTTGTGGCTTGTTGTTGAGGAACTGCTTGTGGCAGTAACTTTGTGCCTCAGAGAGTTAAGTTTTTTCTAGGTTCTTGATTTGTAAGTTATATTTAAGGCTCGTTCCTATCTCTTTGTGACATATTTCCATTGAATTTTGTATCGTCAATATATCATGCGTGTTGGCTATTTTGTAGCCCTTTGATTCATATTATTCCTATGTTGAGTAGTTGTTTCGTTGGTAATTAGAGTCGGGAGTATAAGCAGGTTTGAGTGTAGTTATGTATGTTTTGTGATACGTCGGTAGATCGGTGGAATCCATAAACTTGAAATCATGTTATAGAGTTCAAAAGATGGATATTGTTGTCGATTGTGGGATTTGTTTATATGTGTTTTATGTTAATTTGTCTTTGCTTTGTACATTGGTTGTTTGTGTTGCCTTCGGGAGGCTTAGTGAGGACCTACAACTCCATTACAATTTTCTACAGGGTCGAGCCCGTGACGCCTTGAGGACTTTAAAATCTGTGACAATTTCCTATAGGGTCATACTTATGAATATTCATTGCCTACAAGCCCGTGACTTACAACGAGGTTATACTTGTGAATATTATTTGCATGCAAGTTTATGACGATTTTGGCAAGACATGTGTGTGTTGTTATATATTGTGTTGTTTTTGTATTGTTGTTATTCTGGCTAACTGTATCGATTATGTGAGTCGATAATTGGGTGAGATGCTTATTATTTATTAGGAAACCTAAGATTGGAGAAAAGGTGAGGTGTTGTGAGTTATTGTTGGTTACGGGTTGGGCTGATGCATTTGATAGTCTGTTGGTATCCTTTTATTCCTTCCTATTATCTTGTATCTTATTTTTGTTGTCTTACATTCTCAATATGTTCTTTGTACTGACGGCGCCCCAAGCACATGAAGCGTTGCATACATACTGCTTGGTGTTGGTCGGTAAGTAAATGGGTCTCGTGGCTTAGCGAAGTTCTAGGCATTGGTAAGATTCTGATGTTCAGGAGATGCCTGTGATTTTTGTTTTTGTGTACATATGACTAGTTGGGTAAGTCGGGGACCTGTCTCAATCATATATCATCTTGTTGAATTATGAGGCTTGTAGACTTTTATTTTGGGTTGTTGTCTTGGTGTAGAAAATTTGGGGCCCTTTGCCTATTGTATATAATGTTGGCTTTGAGGGCGGCTTCCCGTTATAAATTGTATAGACTTTAATGGTTAGTTGCCTCTTTTACTATTGTTGTTATATAATATTGCGGTGCCGAACCTCATCGGTTAGACTTATTGTTGATTATAGATTGTTGGTTGGTTATTGTAAGGTTTGCTCGATCAAGTTTGAGGCATCAGTTGTCGGTCGTACCTCCTGAATGAGGCATGACAAACTGTCACTTGAACTAAGCCTTGAATTGATCCCATGTGCTAATGGTGCACATATCTCTCTCAACATCGGCTACCTTTCTTCTCCACTATAGCATGGTAGTCTCTAATTGGTATAACACAATGATATTGATCTTGGTCTCATCATCCCTCATTTTTCCGTGCCTGAAATAGTTTCCCAAGTGCCAAAGAAAGTTCTTCACATCTTGTATGTCATGGGCACCTTTGAAGACTAGTGGCCCAGGATCCTCGATCTTAGCCTCCCTCATCACAACAACAATGTTGGCTGCCTCGGAGACACCAACATCGACATTATCCTCAAGTGTCTCCATCTTTGTCTTCATGGCATCAATAATACCTAAGGGTTTCGAATCCCTCTCGATCCATCTACGAGGTGACAAGTTCTCTCTCGCATTATTTGTAGATAAGAACAAATCAAATGGCCGAAAAACAAGCAAGTCAGGGCTATGAATATCATGAGCCCACGATTACTATCGATTAAAAAAAATCTTTCTAAATCGATTAATCTCATTTTCTTCTATCTTTATTGCTCAGTCCGTAACATATCAAAAAGAGCTCTATACCAATTGATCCTTTATTTATGCGAATAATAGTTGAATTAAACTATTGCAGGATATATCATTAAAGAATTAATTTGAATAGTCGTTTGCTTAATCACATAAATTTAGAAAATTGACAGATATATAATATGTATATAATATGTGTATAACTATGTATAATTAGTATATAATCTATGCATATGTCGGCTAGAA
Source organism: Datura stramonium (assembly GCA_018107945.1). Lineage (NCBI taxonomy): Eukaryota > Viridiplantae > Streptophyta > Magnoliopsida > Solanales > Solanaceae > Datura > Datura stramonium. The sequence continues at coordinate 515,464 of JACEIK010000167.1, read as the reverse complement.
AAGTAAATGAGCTGAGTCAAATAAGCTATTTATATAAAGATCCCTATATCATTAAGAGTATAAAAAATGTGAATTGTATGCGAAGGTAAACATATCTTTTTTGTAATTAGATGTGGCAAAATCAGCCCAACTTGCTCAAGTTTGGGCTGATAATTGACCTACTCATTTATTAGTCAGCCCATTTCGGCCCAACTCATTTCGATTCATCAAAGTTTGGTGATATCTAGCCCCCAAATTGGTTATGAGAAATCTTGCCAAAATATTTTCAAAGAGACATTTTATTTTATTTAGTGAATTAAATTTGGTCATAATAAATAAAAATATTAAATTTTATAAGTTATAAAATTTATGATTTAATTTTTGTTTTATAATTAAAATTTAATTAGAGTTGGGCGGGTTGGGTTATGACTGTATTTTAGCCCATTTAGAGTTAATCCGTTTCAACTCAAGTAATATTTAGGCGGGTCAATAACTCGCCCATTTATTAACTCAACCCATTTTGACTTGTCAGAAATTTAGCTCAACCCGTCTGTTACTGCAATAACTGTAATGTAATTTTTGAGGAGCGAATTAAGTAAACAAATAGAGGCAAAAGATCAATCTCCACATGATCAAAGCAATTTTTAGGTCATAGAAATAAAGAGAGTTTATCCGTTTTGCGAGATTCCCAACGACCAATGGTCGAATCGAGTTCCGGTAGATTTTCCGCTTCAGCCAAGTAATCCGTCTCTTTCAAGTTTGATAATTTATTTTATTATTGTTTCAAAATTTTTAAAGTTAAAAATTAAATTTAAAAAAACTAGTTATATTATTATTTTAATATTAACAAATTTAATCAAATCAAATTTCTAGTTGTGTTTTCTTGAAGAAAAGAAAAGAGAAGTTATCTAGATAATTATCTTCCACAAATTTTATTAGACCTATTATTTTTGTTTGTAAATAATTAAATTAATTAAAAGGAACACATTTAATTCAGGCCTTTTCCTAGAAAATAGAATGTATATATATAGAGGAGTATAGCGTATCCAACCCATAAAAATTTGTAATGGAGTTCGCTGAATTCGAATATCACAAGTTTGATCAACTATTGGCTTTTTCATGATCGCAATGTATTGTTGCCTAAATTTGCTCTACAAAAGTTCTCAATCGCGATCGCGAAGACGCAACTTACTATAGTATTCTCTAGAGCATGTCTTGGTGATATTTCATCAGCTGGTTTCCTTTGAATGTTTCTCACCAAATATTACGTGTATTTATCTTCTGTTGTATCCGCGTGTCTTATCTTCCTATCATGCCGAGATGTATAAGTCATCGTTAACCCCATGCAACTAGTAATTGAAATCAAACATGTTGGGATTAACTTGAGATATGAACTTGGTGAGCTAGTGTGACTAGAAGTCTTTTATTGTATTCTTAATTTTTCCTAAAAATACATTATTTGTGTCCTAATTTGTTTGTGGTTATTGAAAAGAATATAATATAATTCTCTTAATCATGATTAATTAATGTGTTATGTTTCTTCATTGTGTTGAAAAAGATGTGACAAATAATGTACTCTTTATGGTATAAATTGGAATCATTAATTTATTAAAAAGATAATGACACTAATTAATAATTAAAAAGGCAATATATCATGTCTAGGAAAAATAGATAATTTGAGATGGCATTAGTGATGTAAACCTCAATTAAATTTTGGAGAGGTGACTTTAAGATAATGTAAATGATAGATTGAAACACCTCAATAGAGTTAGTGATGAGATGAACATTTATCGATGCATCCCGAACTAACTTGATAATTTGATCAGAACAGATTAAAAAAATTTAACTAGTGATTTGATTCGGTTTGATTTGATGTTTGAAAAAAAACCTGGTTATAATAGGTTTGATTTGATTTTAACTTAGAAAAGTCAAATCGAACCAAATCAAATAGTCGAGGTTTTATAATATTTGGCAAGAATATTCAAAGAAAACCGGCTCGATGAAATGACTAACTTGAAGATGTGCTCGCGAATTGGTTTGATTCGATTTGATTTTTCTTAGTCATTGACTTTCCTTAATAATTCATGAGGAAAATTAAAATCTAATAAAAAGTGTGTTCATTTTTTAAAGCCAATAAAAGAAAAACAAATGTATGACTAACTTTTTTTTAATCAAGAATTTGACCAATTATTGAAATAATTACTATTTTAATATGATAGAATTAAAAGTTAATAATGTACTCCGAGTTAGAATTTGATATTTACTTTCGTTCGAGTTTCGAATAAAAGGTAGAAATTACTTATGATTTTAATAGAGCCGTCAATATGGACTAGATTTGGTGGGTGATCCGGTCCTAACTTCCAGTAATTTGATAAGATTGAGTTGTGATTTTGAAGTCCATTTAAGAAGCGAGGCTTTTTAGTCCGACCCAAATAACTTGAGAGGACTCTAAACTTTAAAAAAAAAATATTGCAAGAGAAATGTTTAGATTAAATGTATTCCTTTTTAAAAAATAAAATGAGTAGAAAATACTTCATCTAATAAAATTTGTGGAGGATAATTAGATAACTTTATTTTCTTTTGAGAATCACAAAGAAATTTATTATACCGTAACATTCATATATTTTAAAACAATCATAAAATAAATAAGACTCAATGAAACTCTTTTGCTGATGGACTCTTTCTTTGATGGACTCTTGTTGATTATATATCATCTCATTTACATTAAATCCAACGATCTCATCTAACCTCAGTCATCGTCTCAAGAACATGTGGAACCGAATCATAAAGTTGGATAAAATTAGAAGCAACACTTTCTGAATCAAGTATTTTCATAGAAGTGTTGTCGGGTGTCTTTCTCTTTCTTTTTTGAAGACATTGCTGATTATGTATCGTTTCATTTAAATCAAATCCATCTACTGTTTAACCTCAAATTTATTATCGTCAAAGAATATGGGACATTTAGACCTATCATAAGATGGATATAATCAGAAGTTGAGCTTTCTAAATTAACTATATTCACAAAAATGTTATCGGGTACTTTTCTCTTTCTTTTGTTAAAGCTACGATTATATATCATCTCATTTATATCAAATCCATCTACCCTAGTCGTCAGGAATATATGGAATATTTGAATCTATCATAAGATTAATAGAATCAAGTAGAACTTTCTGAATCGGCTATATTCACGGAACAAAGAGAAAAGCACGACAGTTCTGTGATATAGTTAATTCACAAAGTTACATTTACATTTTATTAATTTTATGATAGATTTAAATATACCATATTGTCCGGTGACAGCGACTCAAAGGTTAGATGGGGTAGATGGATTAGTGTTAATGAGATGATATATAATTGAGTATCTTTAAAAGAGAAAAGACCGACTGACATTCTATGGGCTATAGTTGATTCACAAAGTTCATCTTACGATTCTATCTATCTTATGATAGGTCTAAATATCCCATGCTATGACAATGGCTCTAAGGTTAGATGGGGTAGATTGAATTTGATCTAAATTCAACGATACACAATCAGCAAAGTCTTCAAGAAGAAAGAAGAAAAATCTTATATTGCCCTTCTTCTATGACTATGCTTGATTCGAGAAGAGATATGCTAATTCTATCCATCTTATGACAGATCTGAATCTCCCGTATGTTCACGAGCGACGATGACTCTAAAATAGATAAGGGGATTCGGATTAATGTAAGGTTTTCTAGGACAACAAAAAGAGGAATGGCGCCATTACTACTTCCCTCTCTCTCAAATTAACATTTATATAGCCCAAAAATTTATTAAGAATAATCGTCGCTTTCATAATTCAAGATTAAGTTAAATATTAATTATAAATCAACTATGTGTCTTTAATGACATAATATTTAAGAAAGAGATTAATATGTTTTTATTAAATAGGAGTAATATAGTAAAGTATATTTTGTATTTATAATTATTTTTAATTTATGTAAAATAACTGAAATGACAATTCAAATTATGAGTGTTAAGGGCGGGAATGGACCAGTCTAATTGAGACAAATTTAAATCTAACTGGTTTGGGTTTTTTTTAGGTTGATTACCGATTTGGTGGTGGAATTTCAACCAGCCTAGGCTTTTATGTGTTAAGGATGATTGGTGTGATTAAAATTCATGAGGCTGAGATGGTTCGATGTTTGTTAAAAATATATTTTAATTAATTTTTTTAATTTTTTTAATTTTTTTAATTTTTTTATAAAAAATTATAGAATATTTTTAAGAATTCAATATTTTAAGGAAAAAACTTGAGAATTTTTTAAAAAAAAAAGCAAAAGTTTCAAATTATCAGGGAACGGTTGAAAACAACTTAAATTTTTAAATAAGAAATATCATAATTTAATTAAATTATAATTTTAAATTTTAACTACTATGAATTTAGGATGTACAAAGTATTAACTATGAAGTATGAACTACAAGTGTAAGACAATTATTAATAAAATTCAAGGCTTTAGTTTTAAGTCTATTTAATATAAATTTTAAATTATTAAATACAATGACATGATTACAAATATAAGAAGAATATCTAATCCATACAGCCACCTTTTAGGAAGAATTTTATTTGAATAGGCTTCTAAGTAGCTAATTTGCAAATCTAAATTAAAAAGTGTGTGTGTCTGTGTGTGTATATATATTATATTTCACCATTTTTTATATTTCTCAACGTCAGTAAGAGGTGGTAGTCCTATTGTAATATTGTATGGACCTCCACTTGATGATACATCTCTAATCTCTTTGTTCTCTGATTCATCTAAATCTTTATCTTCACATCCTTGATTTATTCATTCTGATCTAATTCACTCTCTGAAACATATTAGAATTTCCAAAGCATTGCTAACCAATGAGTGGCGGAGTGCTTCTAATTAGTTTGCCTTGATTGGTTAAATACGGCTCTCTGATGCAATATTTGAAATTGACATATTTAGCATATCTCAAGCCATTGTTGTAGACGAAATTGCTTTGCGTTGTCATTCCACCATTGCAATGAAGAAAAATTCTTATTTGGCTCGTTAAGCCCAGCAAGTAGAATTGAAGTTCATCAATGTTCCGCTACCTTGAGTTTGAGAAGTACCAAAAGCACCCAAATAGAAAAGCCACTTAATATCATCGTAATCATATAAAGAAAATCAAGAAGCAAGAGTAGAAGGAATGTTTGTTCGGGTGCAGATTGTGTAGTGAATATGTCAACTACATTTGCATAATAATTATATAATTGTTGGAAATGTGTGTTTAGGGTAGATATACAAGTCATGATACAAGGAATTTCATAAATGGTCCAATTTTCATATATGTGTACAAACTTGTAACTAAATTTAGAGTATCATTCATCTTAGTGGAAGAATTTAGAACAACACAAATTAAATAAATATGGGGAATAGGGTAGAAGTATTTAATTAAATTTTACGTCATTTTCAACGGCATCTTTATATCTACCATTCCTCTTCAATTGTATAGAGTAAATAAGAAAGTTCAGCTATATAGATTAAAACATTAGCAATATATAGTAGGGTAGTAAGATCCAGAAAATTCAGTAGTAGCCACATAAAATTTACGTAAATGTTGCACAACGTCTTTAATGGTGTTCCAAATTTCATTAGTTAACATAAAACTAAGATCAATTGCTGTGAAAGTTAGCAACTAGTTATATACCAATATATATTTATAACAATATTTCAATAATATATATGTATAATTCCACCTAGTAACAACTTCTTGGTATGTATCTTGATGCAAGATGGATATAGCAAACTTAGTCTTAAATTCTTAAATTCCAGAAGCTTTGTGATTTTCTTGAATAATACCAACAACTCTTCTAACCATAGTAATCTTAGGTTTATATAACTCAAGGCCATTTTTAACAATTAAATTAAAGACATGACTTGCATACCTAACATGAAAGATGTCATCAAGTGAGTGAATCTTGATGCAATATTAATAGTGACATAACAACAGTATTATTGAAATATTATGAAAAGTCATATACTATTTTTTGCCACAACTTCAATAATTGTAGTGCTTATAAATGTAATATATGACTTTGACCTTCATCATATTTAAAAGCAATAATACGTTTTTGCATTATAAAATTTTTATCTATCCAATGACATGTAATTATCAAATAATCATTTCCATTGACAGCATGACCAATATCAAAAGTAAGACTAACTCTACAATGAAGGTTGTTAAACATATATTATAATAAAACCAAATATTGTCCATGCGGCCTAAAGATATTCATTACTAAAAATAATATCGAAAGATCCAAGGTAAGAAAAATTAAACTATGAGTCGGTCTAAAAAATCAAGGAAAAACCGATTCAGCCGTCGGTTTTATTTCTATTTTTATTTTTAAATTATTTTAAAAAAATCGACGAACGGAACAGGTTTTCGGTTGAGTTTTTCATGCAAAAATCTGTGAAAGTTATTTTTAAAAAATAAAAGAAAACCAACGAGTCCTCATTTTTTTATTATTTTTAATAAACGGAGGAATTTGATACATTTTTAAGTGCAAAATTACGAGTTGAAGAGTATAAATAAAAACGAACGAAAGACTTCATCAAGAGCATGTATAGTCGAGTGGTAGAAATGTCTAATGTCATAGTAAATATACGGGTTTGATTTCAAATAGCTGCTTTTTTTATATATATTTACGAAAATCGAAGAACAAATCGATCTTGTCCCTTGATTTTTTAAAATTATTCTTATTAATTTGACTTTTCTTTCATAATTTTATTTTGAAAAATTGTTTGAATATATAGAATTTTTTTAATTTTTTGGATTTGAAAACCCCAAAAGCTATAATAATAATAAATTTAGTGTAATTTTTAATATATAAGTGGATACGAAGGGGTAGAGTGTCTGTGGACCTTATTTCTATTTGTGGATTGGAAAGGTTATTTACGATAGATCCTCAAAAACTCCAAAAAGTTGTCAAAAAATAAGAACGAATCAGATGGCTGAGAAAAGAAGCAAGGCTATGAATGCCATAATCGATCACCATCGGCTTGAAAAAAAATCTTTCTAAATCTTTTAATTCAGTAAAGTTTTCTAACTTTCATAGCTCCTCTATAAGTTCCACTAGCAACACACCAATACAACTAGCACTAGCTACAAAAGCAACTAGTACAATAATCTTAATTATTCAATTTCCTACTACGATAGATAAGCAGAAGGAGAACTAGACGTATTTTACTAGGCAAAGACAAATTACTTGAAATACCCGTCTTAGAAAGTATTACATAAGAAAAAAAATATTTATAAAATATCCTAAGTAGATGGTATTTCTTCAGAATATACAATAAAGTATACAACAATAAAATAGTTTAATTATACTATTATTATATATCGTAAGTATACAAAATATGTGAAATGTATACTTCAAAGATAAACATATATTGTAATGTAATTTGTTAGGGGCGAATTCAGTAAACGGACACATGTAAATAAGTGTTATTTTTTTCGGATTATCAGGAAAAAACAAATTAATGAATTTTTAATTCTTGTGTCAAGTCAAAAATATCACGTAAATTGAGACGATAAAATAATTGCCTAACAAAATGTTGACATACATATATATATATATGCAAGGTAAATAATAGTTTGGAAAATAGCTATTGGTAAATTCGCTTATAAGAGATCGTGCTAATTATTGGTCAAATTTGTTAAGTTGATTTTCACTAGACTGGAGACGGTTAGGGCTTTTCATACTAAAAGATCAATTATTGCATCAAAGAAATTTTTAGGCTATAGAATCGGGGAAGTTGATTCATCCGTCTCGTGAAATCAACAGTGCGTATAATCCGAGTCGAGTTCACTCTGGCCCGTTCTGCTTCTGCTAAAATGAACTATCATAAGTCTCCAAACTAGTTTTACTTCAATAACAATGGAAAGAGACTATTCGTCGAATATCACACTGTAAATATAAGATTGAATTTTTTTATTGTATATTGGATGTTGAACTTTCTCACATTGAAAATTCTACCTCCGTCATGGTTTCTAAATCTAATCTTGTATTTCAAATTTTAGTATCTCGTTCTAATAGTAAGATTATCTAGTTACACTATTTATTGTATGTGTTTGACATGACGGAAGTCATTTTTCATAAAGTATTTTTAAATATTTGATTGGTGAGTTAAATATTTTTTTAGAAACAAAATACACCAGAACTAATAACAAAATTAGAAAATTGGATAGCGTTTTCATGAATTAATCTCTAAGTATTGCTTGGATAAGAGTAATATGAAATTAAAAAATTAAAATAATTATAAATCAAAAAATTTCATTTTTCTCCCTCTCTAATTAAATGTGAAAAAATAATATTTTGGTAGAAAATTATTATTTTCAAATAAATGACTTTTATTGTACCAAATACGGTCTCATGTATTTCACGATGGAGATGAATGAATTACTTGGTGTTCTATTTGAAAAACATTTAGTTAACAATAATACAAACTAGGTTAATGTAATCGTGTTTGCCCAATTATATATATAATTATCTTCATTAATATTTATTATTGTCTTCCCAATTATATATTTATATTTCAATAATAATAATAAATTCAGTGTAATTTTATAAGTAGAGTTTGGAGAAGGTAAGATATACGCACACATACCTTTTACCCTTTATGGGGTATATAGAGAAATTGTTTCCGATTTGACCCACCGACAACTCTTCTTCTTTATTTGAATTTAAGAACAAATAATATTGACGAGCTCACACAAAGAAAAGTTAATTATATATTTATATCCTATATCTAGCCGATAATTAAGTTCATACATTTTATATATCCTTTTTCCCTTTTGTAAATCAGCATTCGATTAAACTAGGTTGGAAAAATAGGTTTTAAAATGGTTAACCATCTAATTCGATCCATTTTTTTTAGCTTTTTTCGAAGTCCAAACTTATTTTGACTTTGCTTGTATTTCATCGATTAATTTTGAAGTCGTATATCCGTCAATAAACTCAATTTATATGTATCCCCGTTAAATATGAGCGGATCTATATTTTAACGTTTTATTTGACCTATTTGTAACTCATTCATATCTGATCCGTCGCTCGTTTATCACACCTAAATTAAACATATATTCTAGTCTCAATTATTTTAGAAATCCAAAAATGAAAAAGAGAGTGTTTTAGTAGAATTTTATTTGTCGAGTGTGAATGTGACTTCTAATTATTATATTTTGTTTATTCAAATTTTGGTAAATGAAATATCGTCTATATTTTATATATCCAAACATGAACAAATATATATATATTTTTATTTTCTTTTAGAATCTTGACATAAATGAGTGGCTTACGTGTCACATTCTTCTACGTACATTACGATCGACGTCACTTATTTTAGCTTCATAGTCATAAATACATATTCATAATTATCAAAACATTTGATGTGTATTACCATATGATTTTTAGCGTTTCGGGTCTTGAAATGCGTATTCATGATTATTAAAATTTTTGGTAGGTATTAGTATATGGATTTTTTGAAAAACGATCGACGGACTACGATTGATATGAAACTTATGCAGTCCATCACAAATGGATAGGCAAAGCGTACTCATTACTTAATCATGATCGGGTTCACTTATTTTAGCATTTTTGGGGTCTTAAAATGCATATTCATGATCATCAAAACTATTTTGATGTGTATTAACACCGCGAATTTTATGAAAAATGGTTGATAGACTTCCGGGTGGTATGAAACTCAAATGGTTCATCACAAACGGATTGATGAGCAATATTCATTACTTATTCATGACCGACATCACTTATTTTAGTGTGTAGGTATATATAGTTAAGATCCAACAACCACACTTAAAAATTGTTGTCAAATACATATCCCTGTATCATATAACTTTCAGATATGTCCAAATTTGACCAAGTTCGAACCAACCTTTGCATATTTCCAAGAGGTACAGTAATGACAACATCAACAACTGATCGATGATCAGCAGTCAAATATGGCATGTGGCATGCAACAATTACTTATATAATGAAAGAATTGTCAAGGTGAACTCTTTGAACAAGAAACTGTCCATAGTAAATCAGACTCGAACTAATGACCTTCATCAGGTTAGGTGACGCACTGTTGAGTTATATTTTTCTCTGCCCATCGAGAAATAGAAGTAACTAGTTGAGTCAAAAGGCTGAAACTATTGGCATCAGACAGGCATTAAGTGTGTTCCATTACCGAACAATTCCAATGGACCTCCTCCTACCACATGCCTTACCTAATACACTTAGTGTATTTTAACAGATGCTTCAGCAGAAAAACTACTTCCAACGGAAAATCCAAACCATCGCTCATTAAGGTGAGAGTGACTAGAATCAATCAGAAGTGCAAATCGCGCAATTCCTCTCAAGTTTAATGGACATTAAGTGACTTTTAGCACTGTGATAACTGGCAAATCAGCATCCAGGATGCCACACAGTTACATGATTTCTGTTAGTGAAACCAATCTGTAAGAATTCTACTAAAATTTACAAATCAGTTTATCCCCTATTCAAAATCAAGGTTAGCAAATTATTATGAACTGACTGGAAAGTTTCTTCAGAGACTTCGCCATAATGATTAGCAGCTTCAATCACGGATGGACCAAATTTCCCCTCCCGCACTGCCTGACGTGATTTTTCAGTCTTGTCATTCATGGAGACCACATGTGTCACAGGCAGTCAACTTCTGTAGAATGTAGCTCCTAATTGTTCAGCCAATTTCCAGTAGTGATGATTTTCTAATAATTTGACACTGTATGGGAATTACCCGGTGAGAACGATTTACAGCCCCTCATTATCTCCTTCCCGAGCTGTTTTGCTCTATAACATTGACTAATGCATTCTCATGCACTAAACAAGTGCCTAAAATTCAATCAATTATATTAGGCAGAAACAAAAACAATGCTACAAACTCTTTTGCCGCTAACTCAAAGTCAAATCCAATTACGAATATATTACTAATAAGTGTATCGACTGTGTCCCTGGCCCACCTCTTTTGGGCAGGGAGGGTGGAGTCAGTAATCCTTGTTATGGTTTCCTGGCATGTTAAGATGAATGGTTAGGAAAAATTATCGCAGTCTCAGGGCCAAAAAGTTATATCACCCTTTCATGGGAATAAGGGTGCTGCTTCATAAATTGAGCGCCTATGTAAGATCAGAGTTATGTTCACAGACCGCAATACTTGTAGCTAACATCTAGAGACAAGTAAGCATCAAACAACCTTAGGCAGCAAAACAGGAAGCTTTCGAGGAGAGCAATAAAGTCATGGGAAGAAAACCACAAAACAGATCCATAGCAGTCCATTTGTATTTTCTTCAATAGGTCATACACACGTGATATTGAACCAAGGAAAAGCACCAAAGAAGCTAGCATGCAAAAACCACATTCCCTCCTTTCACAATTAAATGTGATCTACGACTTACTGAAAGTCAAACCTCATAGAAACAACTATCAGTGTTCAGAATCACGTTTGGCGCGCCCAAGTACTTTTCTGAGACATTTAGCAAGCTAAATAACATTCCCGTTTAGGCTACTCAAGCGAAGGACTTTTAAGTTTAGGAGTAGAAAACCTATAAACCTAATATAAACATTATTCATGTTACAACTAGTAATTCACATTAGTTGCCAAACTCATAAAATTTACATCAGTTGGAATCTGTTTTTATCATAACTCTACTAAAATTTCATATTTTTTCAGTCCTTCTTCAAATAGGCACTTTTAAAAGTAACTTGTTGACAGATATTACACGGAATCCGGTGAAAAATGATTTCGAAGAGTATTGAAATGTGAAAAGTGGGTAATTAGTTTATCTTAATTTGGCTTGTAGAAGAATCTTTAAAGAGGGTTTAGGTTTTCAGAATAGGCAGAGAAGATTAGTCACTTTTATTAGGATGGAAGACGCTACTAAACTAAAACTAATCTACCAGTGAACTGTTTGTCAAGAATTTTACCTGCCTAACATCTCGCTCAATAATATTGTCCCCACGTTCCTGAAAGAAGCAGATTAGTTAGTATATCTGTCACAATGTAGATGTCCCATTAAACTGTTAAGTAAGAAGTGAAGTTATGTGATATTTAAATGAAGTGGGTCCAAAAGTGCAGATAGAATTAACTTTTGAAAAATGCAGACATTTTCTAACATAAAAGTGGTCCAAATGTAGTGTACCTTTTCTTAAAATATTAACAAACAAGTGAAGATTATGCAGGAGTTTCCTTTGAAATAAACTGGACACAATTAATACTTCCAGATAGAAGGTATGGTTAATTTGGGGGAGGGATAGGAAATACATACCGGATCGAAGAATAGACTGTGGATACGTTGCAGGAGCACCCAGAAACGGAGGCAAGTGCTCCCTCGGCTTCATTTTCATCACTTCTCAGTTCAGAAAGTGATTTACACTTTAAACCAAGTTGTCGACAACTTGAGGTAAAGAAATGATATCTGTCCATCAGTATAACGTTCTCCCTGTGCTTCCCCCATACCTAAAATACTTTTAGGAAGGTTTCAGTTCCACCAAACAACTCATTTTATCTAATCAAAAAATCAGAATTCAGAAGAAAAAAAAATCGAGCTTGACAATAGTCTTCACCCAGATGAAATTACTCAAAGAGCTTTAGACCACAGAGCATGTCTTACAGAGATTCATGCACTTGGGACCAGACACAAGTTAAAGATCGTCATACAGTATAACAAAGCATTTGACTCTGGAAAAGAAAAGCAAACTTGGGAGGCAGCTTCCAGAAAAGTATATTAGATAAAAAGATGGGAAAATAACCAAGACTTTTGATCTAGTACTAGACAACAACAGGAGATTGTTCTACAGTTCTGGAGGCAAAAGGTTTATAATAAGTCTGAAATAAAAGAGTTTCAGTGAGCAAAAGATTACTGTACAACAGTGCTTTTATGAATTTCAGCACTTGCATTTGGGCACAGGATGGGAGTTAAACCAACAATATTAACAACAGCTATTAGCACAAATGCTTGGTTCACAGAGAACTGACAAAATATTGAAATGATAGAAGAATAGCATGGCCTCTGCACCAAGGACGACATGCACAAAGTAAGAAATGGTTCAATTATTAATGGCAGGCAAGACCAGAAAATTGTTTCATCCCATTATTAAAACTTGATTTCAGTACATCAACGAACAGCAAATATACAGTTTCTCTATGCCCCGGTAAAGTACATTTTCAGTACATCAGCAGCAGCTATGGAGTTTCTCCTATGCCCCAGTAAAGTACATTTCAGTACATCAACAGCAACTATACAGTTTCTCTATGCCCCAGTAAAAGTACAGAAAAACTGGTAGTCAGAACTCAAAAGTAACATAAACATTATCTCAATTATAAAAAAGAGCGAACAACAAACGCGAGTGCGTGGCACAAACACTAGGAAAATACTTAGATAACAATAAGGAAACAAACAATTCCAAGCAGAAGAAGAGTTAAACTCCAAAACGAATCTGAACTGTCAGAATAGTAATACATGGAATATGGAATTATGGTGGTAGGAACTTAAATTTAATTCGATTAACTCTCCTCCCTTTGTGGTAATAAGCCTTTGTGTTATTAGCATTTCTCCTCACCACTAAAGAAATACTTTCATTCTTCATGAAGGGATCACATAGTCATAGGAGTTGTTCACGTGCTTACCACTTCAGTATCATCAAGGATCAAAACAGCGCTTTCTTGACCCAAAACAACATCGAGACCCTTTTGATGCCTCACGAGTGGAGTCGATTGAGCAATCACCCTAGAATGGAAGTAGATGCCTCAGGGTCAAGTAAACTTGCCATTTCTAATGCATAAGGACTCGCCCATTGTGTAAATATACATCTAGAATAAACCCACTGCTTCTTTCAGGAAGGTGTGGACAAATGGCCTCAGCTTTGTCATCATGTGTATCCAGTCCAATTTGAAAAGGCTGCTTCTTAAAGCATCTGTAAATGGCACAAGTAGGGAAAACATCATAAAGGCAGTGCACAACAGATACCTAAAAAATAACGCATAACAGCCAAACAACAAGAAGTTAAAGCAAAAGAAATCATTAAAATATATGAGGTCTAAATAAACTAGCATAATAAAGAGGAAAATAGCTTGAATGCACTCGACGACAAAGATGACCACCGAGAGAATAATCAAAGTAAAGAACTTACAAACCTCTCTAGATTTACAGGCCAGATTATCAAAAACAGCATAACTTGAACTACCCATATGTCAAAAGTCAACTAAAGGGCACATATCTTATCTTGCAATCACAGCATGATATATCCATTATACTTTCTAATTAAGAGTGCCTGCTAAACATTCTTTACCTGGTCCAGGCACCCCCATCATTACAAGTGATAAACACCCAACTCAACAGAAACACTTACCACTGCTACATCTTATAAAAATAGTACATCGCCTTGCAGCTAACATTCAACTAGAGAAATTGTTTTCACTTGTCTAGCTTAAAAGAAAGCCAGTCATGCCCTCTCTCTATATATATATGTGTGTGTGTGTTAGAGCAACTCCTGTGGGATTCTACCCGATCCACTTGGCAGCAGTTCAGAGCGTCAAAGAGCATGGACAATCTCTGCCCTCCTCCCAGCTTAAATACAAGGTTTGTTAGAGGCAGGTTCAAACATAAGATGTCCTCTGTAGAACTTACCTTTAAGTGTCGACGACACGTTCTTATTGCATAGTACACATGGGGAGGCGGCCTCCATTGCACCCCACTCCAATACGATACTGCGACATCGCCGTCAATCTCTATCATTGGATAAGGACCCCGAATACTTGTGCATCATTCATAATGCTTTTGCTCTCTCTAAACCAACACAAGTGCAAATTGGAGACAACTAATCCTTGTGCCCTCTCCTCCTCCTCCCCAACTAGTTAAACATTAACCTTTTCACATTGTTGGCAGAAAAATACACCAACAGATCCCAAACCATCTCAGGATTTCCCACCATAACCTCAAAGTAATCTCATAAGCTGTTCCTTACACATAAGGCACCAACAGACATAAATGACCTTCCACTTCCTATTATTTTTCTTCTCTTTCATCTTGTTATATCTCTCTTCTCTTGTTCTTCTCTTTCTCGTTTTTTCATTCTTATCCAGCTTTTTCACCACTTCTCCCCATTAAGTGCTACATCAATTTAGTAGCCAAGCCAGAGTTTACAGTTCATCAGAATAGCGCCCTCCAAGATAACAATAAGTAATTCTTTCACCACTAATTACAACGTCATTTATCCTGTTCACAAGTACCTTCCTCATTAGAAGGATCATCACCGCAATTTGTATCTTCAATTTTTCTGGAGATTGCATCAATTGTCTCACTTATTAGAGCCAGGTTTTCTCCACCAGAGAAGAATGTCATAGATCCTTTTGGGGAACTCTTTTTGATAATCTGTGGTGTTCGGGACAGTTTGTGCGCATCTCAACTAATTCATAGGATACTTGCTACCTCCGGTCCTTTCGGAAATATATATAAGTTGCCCCCAATCTTGTTCAAAAAATCCATTTACGCACCTTAACTATACGGGTAACCTCTTACCCTCATAATTCTTGTTCAAAGTGGAACTAATACCCCTTAAGTGATAACATAGGAGAAGTGTTTATTCATCCATATAAATCGTGAAAAGCTCAAAACATACAAATTTATAATTAAAAATTACAACTAAGACATATTCAATGAAGTGGGTGAAACCATGAGGTCTCGGTTCAAACCTCGCGAGACAAAAAACACTAGGTGATTTCTTCCCATGTTTGTCCTAGCCTTAGTGGACAGGGTTACCTGGCACTATTGCTGGTGGGAGGTGGCAGGTGTTCCGTGGGAGTGGACAGGAGTGCGCGCAAGCTGGTCCGGATACCACGGTTATCAAAAATAAAAATAAAAACTTGGCAAGTTGAAAGTAGAGTTTTCTTTAACTTTGACTGAGAAAAAGATAAGAACAAAAGCAAAGAATTAAGGTCCATTTTGTTGCCATTTTCAGCTTCCTCGGACAAACAGACTCAAACCTGGCGACGGCAGCCACATGTAAATTTCCCTTCTTCAATACTTCAGTTCTCCACCCGTCAAACATAAATCACCACTGCAAAACAGCCCGTTTTCATCCACTCCCTACACAATAGACCCTTCCCCTGAGCTAAATAGCTCTTGATAGATATCAATGACATGACCTTATTTCTTCATTGACCATCTTTTTAGAGGAAAACAGAGAGCACTGAAGCACCCATTAAAAACATATTAATGTTTCTAACGTTAACCCACTAAAGTGGACTTTAATTTAATCACATCTGCTCAGGCATTATACAAATGAATCAAAAGAGTACATTAGTCACAGTGACGCATACTTGCTATCAGATTCAGATCCCCCTCCAAACCTTGGAGATCAATTTTTTAAGGAAATAAAGAGGCTAGTAGCAGATTGAGTAGGTGATAGAAATCAGTGCAGTACTGATTAGAGGGACAACTAGACACTCCAATGACACAGTCTTATTCTTCGTTTACTATTCCTAACTATCTAGTTTATGTTACCTCGAATTTTTTCTATGGCTTCCTTCCCTATCTAATTCATTAACTTAGTAGTCACATAAAATATACCACAATATCCCATTCTAAAGCTTATCGAAGAGATCCTAGCAGTACTTCACCTCATCTCTGCCAATTTCTCTCCACCTACCAATATCTCAACAGATTTCAAGCCATAGCAGAGACCTAGGCAGTACATGTAACTTGTTGGACAGCATTTTCTTATTCTGGCTTCCCTAGCTTCCATGTGCAAGTATAACAGATTTTCACCACTTTCAGGAGCAAGATATAAGCACCAAAACATAAAGAAAATAGCACATAACCAGTAAGAGTAACATACCAGGCAGTACTTCTCGTTGGTCCTTCAAATATGATTCTTCAGGTAGGCATCAGGAAGTCTAGTTGTGAGTTCAGAAGTGTGTGGTCTAAATCAAGGAACTAAGTACAGTTTTTGTGGCGTAGTAAGTTCTTCCAGGTCCTTATCCACGCAATCGAGCAACTTCATCATCTGCAAGCCTCAAATTCTGCAAAATTAATGATAGAATCCAGTGAATAGATGTATAAAGTTTACTAAATTGCTTCCTCCAGCACATCATATAGTGCCTTCCATTTCCTCTCAACCTATGTTACTTTCAGGCTATCCAAAAATGTTACCGCACCCAGTCACAGTCCTCCCAAAATGCACTACTTTTGGAGAATCCGACACACACCAGTCCGCATTTTTGAAGAGTCAAAACATAGCTCTCAACACTCCCCCACCCAACCCAAACCAAAAGAAAAAAACATACATTATACAAGTGTATTTTAGTGAATACTGAACCATGGAGAATAACCTTGTGTATGTATCCAAAAGCCACACCCGATTCATCTTACCTTCTGCCCACAACGTATACACATCCCTCCCATGACGCAGGATGTTTGCATACATCCAGCGGCAAAGATGCTCCTGCACATGGTGGCAAGTCAGATTTATCATACATAACCAGACAAGTACTTAAAAAAAAGGGAAAGAGGGAAGAGGCACAGGAAGTGTGTCAATGAGACTGGAAAGGAAAGAGTCAGAGAACCTATAACTACATACAAGTAGCTGCAGCCTATTAATTTCATCATAAACATATTTCCTTCCCAGTTTCTTTTTCTAACTGATCTACCATTTCCTAGTGAAGGCCCCCCTCTCCAAAGAATGAAAGCTCAAAGAAGCATCAACGCAATTCCCAAGAGTATGAAGGGCTTTGGGAGATCTTCATTGCTTTTCATACTCAAAGTCCATGTTATACAGTTCTTTTCAGCATCCAAAGTAGTACTAAATTCCTTTTTTTGTGTCAAGGAAGCAACAGCTGTCATCTATTTGAAAAGGCATCACCCAACTTTTATAGAAGAAATAAAGACCACCTACCTTCTGATACTTATCCTTGTTCAGACTTCAGCAATAACGCTTTAATTAGGTGATGTCAGAAGATGTAAATATGCAAGGAGACTTCAGAAGCTCATAATTACCCAGTTGTAAGTATAATCAGATTTTTAGCTTATTTTAGGCGAATGAATAATTTCTAATGAGTCAATAATATTCACAACAAGCAGTGGGAGCTTTGAGCAGATATATAAAAGCAGAAGGATTCTTCCCTGTTGGCTGTGTGGGAGCTGACAAATCAATAATGTTTTATTTTTTATTTTTTTGATAAGGTGACAAAGACAATCAAATTTCCCGTGCTATATAAAACATTTATAGAAAATATTCAAAAGCTGAAGACAGTCATATTTCAAGTTGCATAGAGGCTTTTTATTTCCTTCAAAGCATTGACTGTTCCTCTCTTTCCAACCATGGGACGTATAGAGGAATATAGCATTCGAAAAAATTTTGTTCTTTAAGAGTTTTCCTCACCTTACAATCTTTTCAAGTTTTTTATGACATATAAAACATTTAAGCCAAATAATCAAAAGATGAAGACAATCCTTATTTTAACTGAATGTATGTGAACAAGTAAAAACTACCTTATTTTCTAATTCTACAATGGAGATTAATTAAATTTTATTCAATTACAGACTCGAATAAAAAGCTCGTCGCTCAAAATCATTTATGAGCTCATTAGTTTCAAGTCTGGCACTTGAGCCTGAGCTTTACTTAATCCATAATCAAGCTTGAGCTTCGTTTTGAAGCTCATATTGCATTTGGAGACGAGCAAAAGCACCAAAACAACACTCAGCTTGGCTGAATTATACCTCTATATCTAAGTAGGTGCTGACATGAATTATAACAAATAATTATTGTAAGATGTTACAATATCTCCACAACAACACCAAAACATCAGATCACTCAATTCGATCTTTGATAAAATGCTTAACAAACTTTTCTTATATAAGTAGATAAAATGCTAAACAACTTGTCAGAAGATTGAATGACTGTTCTACAGCCTGACCTGAAGTTTCTGCTGGTTCTCCACGAGACACTGAACTCTGTGGATCTACTACGGCTTCAACCAACTCTACTTTGCGCTTCTTTGTCCTATGATACCAATATAGAGATCAATAGAAATCGAACGTAGTTTTAAGCAGAAACATTCAAACTGCAATGTTAAACTTTAAAAAGTAATTAGCAAGTTTAGCTGCAGAAGGATTTCCAAATTCAGTAGAACTAACAATAGTTGGTGAAAATTAGCACAACCAGTCTATAATCCCCTTCTTCTATCGGCACTCTTTTGCATGTCCAACTCAAACTCTTATCTTAGATGAACTAACAAATCCAGGATTCATAGAGAATCTTATAATACCTGCTAGAATCTATGCTGCCATCATCATCATCACCACTGTCATCGTCTTCATCTTTCCCTTCCTCATCTTCCACCTCCTCCTCTCCCTCTGCTTCTTCATTTTGTACTTCATCTCGGTCAGGTGATGCATCAGAAGCAGAGTCAATTCATCGAGAAATGCTGCAAAATCATCGCTGCTTGATGAGTGCCGCGGGAGAATCTGCCGTCAGACTCATCTGGCATACCAGCCATGAATTATGCTAAAATTATGCTAGTACATCATAAGACTCACAGCTGATACACCAACAGCTACTACTTACTACCGCATCAAAAACTTCAAAGCAATAACCAGCAAGTCAATAACTTTAAAAATAAAAAAATCAACATACATATGAGGATATTCGTAAAGCATAAAGCTCAATCCACTGCAGTATTGAAAAGAACAACCCCATATAAAACAAACTTAAAGGGTAATTTTAGTGGTGCTCAAATTATCAAGTCCAATGTTGGATTTTCAGTTTTGTCAGATGGAATCTAAATCTACAACTCATTCACCTAGCACAGCCCTAATTCTCATTCTTATGGGTCTTCTTCCGTAAAGCCCCAAACAACCCAGCAAGAGTTGAGAAAATGTGCTCAAACACACAAACAAAATACCCAAATCAGATCAGTTGAGGATATTTGTAAAGCATAAAGCTCAACAATTGCAGTATTGAAAAGAACACCCCATATAAAACAAACTTTAGTGAGCAATTTCAGTTTACATTTTAGTGAAGTGCTCAACTTATCAAGTTCAATGTTGGAATTTCAGCCCTAATTCTCATCACTATTGTTCTTCTTCCTTTAAAGCCCCAAACAACCCAGCAAGAGTTGAGCAAATATTAACTCAAATACACCACAAACACACATTCAAAATACCCAAATCAGATCAGTTGAGGATATTCGTAAAACGCAAGCTCAATCCATTGCAGTATTGAAAAAGAACAACCCATATAAATTAAAAAGAAAAAACTTTTAATGAGTAATTTTAGTTTACATTTTGGTAAATGTTCAAATTATCAAGTTCAATGTTGGATTTTCAGTTTTTTTCAGACGGAATCAAAACCTACAACTCATTCACCTAGCTGCAGCCCTAATTCTCATTCTTATGGTTCTTCTTCCTTTAAATCCCCAAACAACCCAGCAAGAGTTGAGCAAATAATTAACAATGCAAGCAAACACACAAACAAAAATACCAAATCCGATCAGTTGAGGATATCCGCAAAGCATAAAGCTCAATCCATTGCAGTATTGAAAAAGAACAACCCCATCTAAAACAAACTTACAGGGTAATTTTAGTTCAAACATAAAAATAAAATACCCAAATCAGATCAGTTACTCAGATCACTTGTATAAGAAAAACAAAAAAATGAGACACCCACATCGAACTTTATGCCATGTAAGCCAAGAAACAACAACGGAGACTAGAGAGAGATAGAGAATGACGGTACCTGAAATCACCGCGAGATTTCACAGGCGCAGAAAGGGTTTTGGGGTTTATATATCAAAGGGTTTTTGAACTTCGAATCGAAAAAAAATTGAATTGTTTGAAGGATAAAAGTAAGAAAATGTTTGATTTCAGACATTTATAGGAGTGTGATCTGCGTTTTGGACAGAAAGTGACAGAAATGGTCCCCCTTGTGTTTGGGAGTAATTTTTATGTTGGGTCCTTTTAAATTATAAAGCTTCACAATTTTAGTCCTTAAGTTTGTCAAAAGTAGTAATCTAATACTTTGAGGGTGTGTTTTGATACGGTAAAAAATATTCTCCACAGAAAATATTTTTCAAAATTTGATATTAAATTAGATAAATATTATAAGGGTGGGGTTCGGTTGGAGGGTAGGAGTAGGGGTATGGTGGGCCGTGGAAATGGGGGTTATGAGTGTGAGGTAGGGAAATGGGGGCGCGTGTTGGTGGGCGGAGACTAGGGAGGAGACAATTGAAATAGGGTATATTACTTATGAAAGTGGTTTTTTTCTACTTTCAATAAGCATGATATTGGGAAATTTCATTGCTATTATCCTCCAGAAACTCCATATATAAAATTACACAGTTATGTTATTGTTATCTGATAGTTAGTTAATTCAAAGTTTGTCTCACATATAGTGTTCGTTTGAACCGTTTTAAACCGTTTACTTATTTTAAACCGTTTTAAATTTATTTTGAATCATTTTTTATTTTACCAAACAAGTAAAGAAAACTTTTCTAAAAAAAACAAACTAAATTGACCAAGAAAAGCTCTCCATAGATAGACTTCCCCTCTATTCATATCATTATTTATTTTAGTTTATGGTCTATTTGAAATATTACATATACCTATTAATTAATTAATTTATGGTGAATTTTTATAAATAGGTTTATACGCTTCTTCGATAATTTCAATTTTCATGATATTTATTGACATTTGCAGTAATGTAAATAATCACTTTTTAGATTATTTGAATGATTTTATTATAGAGGCTAATAATAGACAATAACTACCCGAACATAAACACAACTCTGTTTCAACATTAGATAATTTCAAACTTTCATGATATCTCGACACTTGCCGTAAGACAAGCACGATCTCTTAGGTCCATCGACTAATTTCTAAAGGTTGATGATAGACAATAACTTTTCGGATACAACTTATAACTCTCAACGTGTTGTATTGTATTCTCTAAAGAGTAACTCTTCTCAAATTCCCATTCAAAAAAATATTGAGCTGGAGTTCCATTCTAAATAAAAAAATCTTATGATTTAGGAAGATTGAACTATGGAAAAATTAGAAACGCAACCCTGCCCCCCTTCTTATGGCGATTTTTTTTTTAAAGAGCCGTTTGGTTTTAGTCCAAAAGTGATTTTTATTATAGACCACTTAAAGCACTTTTTAAGTGATTGAAACTTATTTTATAATTGATGTGTTTGGTACAAAGTATTTGTTAAGTACTTATTATGGGTCAAATAGTAGAAATGCCCTTAAGGCATTAATACTATAAAAAAATAAATTACTATGATATTTTTATTTCTACAAATAATTAAAATTAATACATTGTATTTATTTATTTTAATATAAATTAATTTAAGTTATTTTTAATTTTTAAAATATATAATTTAAATAAGATTAAGGCAAATCTCCCCTTTTACTTTTTATTAGGAGTATAGTTCTATTTTTTATTTGTAAAATCAAATATAATAATTTAAATAAATTAATACTACCTCAAATAATTTTTTTAGATTTTTAATTATTTTTTATAATATGCACAAAAAAATAAAATTTTGTCAAAGATTTGAGTGTTTTTGCTTTGTTTAAAAAAATTAACAAATTAATTTTATGTTTTTGTTTTTTTAAACTAGAACAAGTGAGTTATAAATGAAGTTCGAGAAGAAGAAGTGGAGAAGAAGAGAATTTTGGTAGCACTATGGAGAAGTGCAAGATGCGGCCACTCAAAGAAGAAGAGAAAAATTAGGTTTTTTATTTCCTTGAGGGTAATTTGGGAATTAGGAAAATAGTATGAGGATAAAAGCAGGTAAATTTGTTGAATTGACATGTGGGCATAAGCCAAAAATAAAAAGAGGGTGTTTGATATAAACACTTTTTTAACTTTGTGGTGTTTGGTTTTATCAAAAAGTGCTTTAAAAAATTTAAAAGTCTTTAAAAGCCAAAAACCAAGAATTGGTAGATATCGACTTTTTATTTTGGCTACAAGTCGTTGGGTTTGACCAAACTATCTCCCTTTTATGCATCCTGTTTCTAATTCAATAATCACTACTCAAATCTTTGACAATTTTTTTTTTTTTGTGCATATTAAAAAAATAATTAAAAATCTAAATAAAAAACCGAGGTAGTATAAATTCATCTAAAATATCACATGCATTTTTTTTTCTTTGAAATATTCACTAATTTAATATTGTTACATATAATTTTGATTTAATTTATGTTTTAATTATATATTTAAAAATTCAAAAATAACTTAAATAATTAGTTTATATTAAAAATAAATAAATAAATTGTTTAATTTAATTATCTTAGAAATAAAAAATATTATAGTAATTTTTTTTATAGCATTAACTAAGCTTTAAGGGCATTTGAATTAGTTTGACCGAATAAGTGCTTAACAACACTTATGTACCAAACACATCAATAATTGTTTTTAGGAGCAGCATTTATTGGCTTAATAAACATGTTTATTTATAAAATAAATTTCAACATGAACAGTATATTTAAAAAGCCATTTTTTTTCAGCTAAATCAAACTTATATTTAAAGTCACTTTTATAGCTTATTAAAAGCAACTTTTAACTTTTTTAAGCATTTTTTGTTTTTTTCTTAATTGCCTAACACTCCAAAAAACTAAAAACTATTTATAAATTGATTTGACCAACTTATAAGCTTAACCAAAGAGGCTCTAAATCATTGATTTTAAGAAATGAGTCATTATCTTTTCTTATCCCTAATCGTTCAATCAAGAGTGATCGACTATAACTTTATATTTTTCATGCAATTGTGATGCGATTAAATTTAGATTCACGTAAAAAAGCTCCGTATTGAAATATTCTCCAATAATAATATAGGATTTGAATTTCTTAATTGAGAACATCTACCCAATGGAGTACTCAAAACCTAAAAATGATACAAAAATTAATTATAAAATATTTTATTTATTTTGTTTTTTTATTTTAAAAATCAACAAATTTTATTTACTAAGACAAACAACTATGTACAATAATAAAAAAATATGAAAATTGTAATTATATATCTCAAATTATTAATAACTCTTTTTTTTTCCTCTTTAAAGTATTTTCTTTTGTTTTTAGATTAACATTAAGTAGGATTTTCTCCCAATTGCCCTTTGTCCTCAATTTTTTCCTTGCCAATAATCCTCGGATTTCGTAATCTCTTCTTCACCAACCCATCCTTCTTTCATCATCTTTAGATTTGGTAATACCTAAATCCTGCATACAACATAAAAACTGGAAAAAAAAAAATTAATCGATCAAATATGAGAAAATTAAAAAATATTTTTGTTCGGACTAAACATACCGTAAAATTTTGAAATGAAAGGGAAATAAATTATTTTCTCAAAAAAAAAAATTAAGTAATTTAATTTACCCAAATTCTAGCAGAAATTGAAGATAAATTCCATATGAGAGTGAATGTGCAAATGCAACTGCTTTCTTGTGAGTACAAGTTCCCCAAGCATCTCGAAAACGTCTAATCAAAATGTACCTTTATATATTGCACACATAAAAAAGGAAGAAAACAAGGCCCAAATTAATTTAATAAATTAAGAAAGTTAAAATCATCGAATATTTGCGGTGGGGTGGTAAGTGTCCCATCATTTTTAGCTAGAGCATTCGGATTTGAGTTAGAAGAATTAGTCGTCTTTACTAGAAAATGTTTTACCTCTAAAAAGTGAAACTTTACATTTGTATGTAAATAATTGATTAATCGATCCATGAGCGGTTGCAAAAACAAGACACCAAATGTCCGTTGTAATTATGTATATATTTTTAGCATGCCCAACTTCTTACATGCTTGATAGTATAAAATAATTTTACATTATCATGTCACTTGAAAGATAACGTAAGTTAGAAGTGACATGTGGTGGGCAGAATACGGGGAGGCGAGACGAGGTAGTTTGGACATGAGATGCATGGATACTCCCGATTAGGAGATGTGAGAATGACTATGGGGGCTCGAGGAGAGGTAGAGTTCAACCGGCGGAATAGAGTGTTGGGTGAGGTGATTAGACATGACATGACACACACTGCGGCTCTACGGGGACATGACCTTATATAGAAGAATATGGAAGATCGACAATTATGGTAGAAGGTTAGTATAGATAATCGAGCATTGTCTAGTTCCCTTGGCAATCTGTATCTTGGCTATACCTATTTTCTACATGACTTCTTTACCTATTGTATTTCTTTTCTTCTTGATGTTTATTATGCTTTACCTAAACCGGAGTATATAGAAAACAACTCATCTATCTTCACAAGGTAGGAATAAAATCTGCATACATGTATATATGTGTATATATATATACATACACTACCCTTTTTTAGACCCCATTTATGAAATATGTTAAAAATTATAAACATGGAGGATAACATATAGTAGATTTAAAAAAATTGAAATATGGACCACTCTGTGTATGAAAATACACTATATTTATTTGCACTTATTAATGCAACAAAAATAATATTGTGACCCCATTTATAACAACTTGACAAATTAATAAAGAGAAGTTATGTAGTTCTATCCAACAATGTGTACTACAATTTATTAAATATTCAAAATTTGAGGTGGGGGTGGGTGGGTAAATCTATTTAACAGTATTATATAACTTCACCAACTATGAATTTTTAAAAGTTAGGTAAAATTATTATAAATGTTTGTTAGATCTTAATTTCTACTAATTTGCATTTTAAAAAATTGTCTTTTCGAGGTATACCGTTAAAGACTATGATGAGGTGAGTAAGTACTCCACGATCTTAAACTAAGAATTTAATAACGTGCGATTACAAGGTGTCGAACTTTAAAACAGTACCCGGAACACATCAAATAAAAAACCAACAAAATACATACAAATATTGTATAAGAGAGTAAAAAACTAAATTAATTTATATATACACACCAACAAGATAAAAAAGATTTTATCAGTTTGAATATATTTTAACCGATTATAACATGCTAACACAACACATTTTAAGTTGCTAACTCCACTTAGTATATAAGTTTACTTATAGTTATTTTTAAATGATGTAACAATAGGCCATCGATCGCACAAAGCATTTCGTGTTAGGGCGAGAAAAGATTGTACTTGAAGGGATGTAAATGTAGACAACCTACCCTAATACAAGCACTAGTAACTACTTTCACAGTTCAAACCCACGCCTTATACGTCACACAGAAACATTAATGGTATGTATTATATAAGTTAAATTGGCATAAGAATTCTCAAAGTTCGCGATAAAATGATAAGTACTAATCTATCCTTAAGTAATGCCCCGGGTTTAAATTCTAGGAATGAATAATCTTTGATAGAAATGATTTGGCTCCACAAGTGTAAAACTTTCTGACACGAATTTGAATAATAAAATCGAGAAAGTAAATAAAAAAAGAGCATGGTGAATAATTGTTTACCATAGGCAGTTAACTGTGTGGAATAAGAAGAACAAACTTTTGATACGTGAAAACTCCAAAAAAACCTACAAACAGCCAAAAAAAACTTAGTGTCAGCCAAAAGTATTTTGATTTTTTTAAATTTTATCTCAATTATTAGTCGTGCAAATTCCTACTTACTATTATCAAATATTTATTGAAACACCCCGCAACTATTGATTGTTTTCTTTCTACATGAAATATCACATTCATTTAGATAAGAAAAGAGAACAGGGCGATAGTTGACGTGTTTCGGGAATATTTAGTGATAGTTTGGTAGGTAACTCGCACGATAGTTCGGAGTATGAGACTCAAAAAATTGAAATACTTTCTTTAGGTGTTTTGACCCGTCATTCATAATAATAACATACAGTACTGTAATCTCATAAGTGCATCTACTAATCACATTTGACCTTTAACTTAGTAAAATGTGTGTTTTTTTATCACAAGAATCAAAAATTAAAATTTATCTAAGACATAAAAGTGAAAAATTCCCAATAAAATAAATAGTAAAAAAAATGTTTTTAACTTTTTAACTCACCCAATTTGTCATCTTCCAAATAGTTATGGAGCTGCCACATCTTGCCAAAATAAACAGCACAATTGCCATCTGTAAAGAGGCAAAATTTTTGTCAACTTTCTAATGAATTTAAAAAATAATTAAATTCCAGAATTTATTTTGTTTTTAAAAAAATCCAAAATTAAAAAAAAAATTGAAATGTATTTTTAATTTTTTACCTTTCATTGTAGTAGCAGGATCTCCAGAAAAAAGGGCTCTAATTTTCAAGAGACATTCATTTATATAAGGCAATATTAATTTCAATATCCACACTGCTTCTTCTTCTCCTACTATATATTCACTTGACTCACCTATCATTTTGCACCCCTTTTTACCAAAAAAAAAAAAAAAAGTTAGATCAAAGATAATAATTTATGAATTTGACTGGATAAAATTTAATAAATAAAGAAAAAATTGAAACATTGTTTAAAATAAGTTGTAGATACTTGTGTACGGTAATGTTTATAAATCATCTCATTATAAGGGTAAAATAGTCATTTTAAATTTAAGTTATTATTCCCTCCGTTC
Organism: Datura stramonium; assembly: GCA_018107945.1. Taxonomy (NCBI): domain Eukaryota; kingdom Viridiplantae; phylum Streptophyta; class Magnoliopsida; order Solanales; family Solanaceae; genus Datura; species Datura stramonium. The sequence continues at coordinate 487,927 of JACEIK010000167.1, read as the reverse complement.
AAAAATAAGTGTCGGTTTAGCTCATTTCACGTTCATTAAGAAAAATAATTTATATAAAGTATAATTTACTAAGTTACTCAGTTTATAATTACTATATTTTTGAGAATTGAATACGATTAAGAAGGAGTTCTTTAATATAAGAATATAGTTGAAAATAATAATTATTTTTTGTCTTGAATTTCTACAGCGATATTTATTTTGAGGCGGAGAGAGTACTTAATATTAAAAGGCATCGTTCTCTTTTGAACTTCCCAACGAAAAATATGACACGTAAATTGAGACTGGACTTTTTTTTTTTACCTGAGATTTAAATAGAAAGATTGTAGCAAGGTAGACCAGACTCAAGTAGGAAATCACAGAAATGAGACTGTAAAAAAAGAAAAGGAAAAAAATCATTAATTTTACTTGACATTTTTTTGAGGGTGGGGGAATGGGGGTGGGGTGGGTGGTTGGTTATTTCAAGAATCAAAAGAAAGAAAAATCTGATTTTATTTTCTCTGAATTTACCTGATATTGAGATCTTGAGTGTATGAAGAGGAAATGATGAAAAAAGTTCCAATTCCAAAGATTAATGTTGATTTTGATGCATCTCTCCACATAACCAAATCAACTGGAAAAAAATAATAATAATTCCAAAACCAAAGAAGACAAAAATTAGAATCAATATTTGCAGAATGACATTGAAAATAATAATAATAATAATAATAATAAAATTAAATTAAATTAAAAACTAACCAAAGCTTTCTAGTTTGCTATGTTGTCTTGGAATATTTCTCTGAGATTCATCTGATGTTGGAACTGAAAATGCAGCACAAAATTGTTAGGGAATTCGAAATACAACCTTACAAAACCACAATCACATTTAAAAAAGCTCGATTTCTAGCTCTGAATATGAAATCGCCTTTATTGGAACAGTTTGAGTTCCTGAGGTGAAATCGAACTTAATCATTCTCCACCAATACAGATACAGAACATTGGTAAAATCAACAACAACAATTATCTGGTGAAATCCCACAGAATAGAGTTTGACTAGGATAGAGTGTATGCAAATAGTATCCAGGTACCGAACATTGAGTGAAACAACAACAATAACAACAACATATATCCAAGAATATCCCATGAAATGAAGTTTGAGCAGGGTATAGTGTACACAGATCGTATCCCTTCCAGAGAGGCAGAGAGACTGTATCCGGAACATAAAAAATAAGTTAAGGAAATGCATTTGCCTGGTTTGGTTCTTGATGGACTTGGATGATGATGATGAATCCTTGATTGGCCTGAAATTGGAGGTGACTGTTTCTTGATAATTGGAGAAATGGGCACTTGTTTTTGTTCATTGTTACTAACATGAACTTTGTTCTCTTCAACAATTACAATCTGTTTAGTCTTAATAATCTCTTCACTAAATTGATTTCCTTTTCAATTCCTTCATCAACATCTTCTTCATTTTCAAGATTCAACTTTTCTTGTTGAGGTTCCACATTGCTTGTTATGACTTTCTCTTCACAATTTTCACCAACAACAACAACCTTATTTTCCTCAAAACTCTCATTACCTTTCTTCTCATTTTCTGCCTTATTTCCCTTACTTGACTCATCAAGAACATCATCAACAACAACAACCTTATTTGCCTCAGACACATCAGAATTCTTGAAATTCTCTGATTTTGCTTTCACCAGCTGAACTGAATCCCTCAAATTCCCATTATTTGCCTCTGATTTCACTTCCCTCAAGCTGAATTCCATTCCCCCTTTCATTTCCATCCTTGATTCACCAAATAATACTCCTTGAACTTCTTTGACTCATCAAGAACATCAGCAACAACAATAACCTTATTTGCCTCAATAACATCAGAGTTCTTGAAATTCTCTGATTTTGCTTTCTCAGCTGATGAATTCCTCAAATTCCCATTAGGAGACACATTTCCTTCCTTACTTGCCTCTGATTTCACTTTCCTCAGCTGAATTCCATTCCCCTTTTCATTTCCATCACTTAATAATAACAATCCAGATTTTGCCTTCATTATTTTAACTGGGCTTTTCTCAGTTCCACATTTCTTGCTCCTGAACTGGACTTTTTCTTCATTGCACCAGCAGTAGTTAATTCTTTACACTGTTCATCCAAATTTTTTCCAAATTCAGATCTTTTCCTAGAAATCTGAATTGGGTTCCCTTCTAAATTACTATCAGATTTCCAAGTTTTCTCTTGCCACTCATTACAGAAGTTACGAACACCAACACCAAGATTGGTTTTGACCCCATTTCCAACTTTTTTTCTACTTTTACTTGATTTGTTTTCTCTCCACCACTAAATTCCTCATCATTTTCAACTTCTTTTTCACTATATACATTGATTCCACCTTTGACTTCATCAAATCTCATCCTATTCTCCCATACAGAACCTGCCACAACAACACCATTTCTTGAAATTTTGCCCCTTCTCTTGCTAACCACCACTTCCATTATAAGTTCTTGAATTATAATGAGTAGTAGTATTTCTGGTTTTGGGGGTTGGGGGGTTTGGGGAAGGGGCTTCCACTGATTCTGCTGTATTTTAATGTGAATGGTGAGGGTGTGATGGAAGTTATGAGTAACAAACATTGGGATCCAAACCACTTTGAAGAGAGAGAGAAAGAAGAAGAAAGAGTCTCTCTATTCATTTTGCTTTTTCTTCTTTGTAGAATGATCTCATTTATTTATTTATTTCCCCCTTCTCCATTTCCTTATTTATGTCTTTCTTTAATGATTCAAATCTATCTGATGTAATGGTAATGAGATGAATTGAGCACCGATATGAAATCGTCTTTTATTAGATTATATATTATTTTTAATATGAAATTTTTATAATTTTAATTTAGATTTGAAATCAGTACAAGTATTGAATACCTTATTGGATTAAAGAACAATCCAGCTAGTTACAAAGTTTGAATGGTAGAAATTGACCCTACTCTTTTGTTTATTCTTTTGTAGTTACTTCACTATGAAGAACAGCAGAAAAAAGGTGAAGGGTAAAAATAAAAAAATAAAAAGTAAAAAGTGAGGTATAATGTAAGATAATGATTAGGTAATGAGGAAAATTAGAGATCTTTGGTAAATTTGGACACTCACTTTTATGTCAAGGGGATCTCTGTGACTTTCTTTAATCAAGGCTAAAAGTTCACATGGCATGCCCCAATTTATCTTTGTACTTTTACTACTAAAAAAAAAGAAATATTATCTTATCAAATATTTATATAATATAATTTTATCTTGATTATGGGAGTTTGAAAAAATAGGAAGATTTTGAATTTGTAAGAGGAAGATTTTTGAATTTTGTAAGATTAATAAATTGAAGCGGCGGGTATCTCCGAGGAAATGAGATCTTCTTGTTTATTTTTACAATTTGAATAAAAAAAATAATTTTTTTAAATCTCTTATGTATAAAAATAAAAATTATTTATAAAAAAGAAAAAAAAATTTAAATAAATTTATAAGGAGTTGGAAAATTATTTCTCCCGCTTGTATCTGCTATTCAATAATAATGAAGAAAGTATAATAATAATGATTTGGGGTGAAAAACAATTGCATGGGGAGACAAATGATAATTTTTGATGTGAAAAGCAGTCAGGCTTATCTGGTATAATTAATGATTAAAAAATGTTTTAAGTCTTAATTATTAATTTTAATAGACGATTGAAAATACGTGTAAAAGCTTTTCCATATTTGAATGAAAGTGTATAATTAAAATGTTTTATTAACAATTAAGGTGTTTAATTGAAACTATCAGTTCCCGAAGGAGGAGATACTGATTGGAGGAGAAGATAAAAACAGTTCAATTTAATTTCGATATCTAAATAAGATATTCTGATAAATTTAAAAGACTAACTATGTATTAAACCTATCATTAATCATGCAGTAACTAACCTGTTATAAAAATGATAACTTGATGCATGAAATATCTTGTTTTCACGTAAAAATTTGAAGGCAAAGTCCACATCGTAAGAGAGCGAGCTTCATATAGCAAATTATCCTTTCACAAATAATAATAATTAAATTTACGGCTCAAACTCATAATTTATAAATTATAAATATATAACCCAAATATTTATTTGGCCAAAATAGGAGGCTTTGTCACACTTGTCAAAAATCTTGACAAGTTTTCCAAAGGTTACTAATAATGTAACACGTGTCAACTCTTCGAACCTATAGTACAACACGTATCACGTTAATTTTAAATATCTATAAATATCTCATTATAACTTCTTAATTTAAAGAGAATCACCAATTCATCATATATATATATATTCTTTGAGAATTTGTTGATTTTGTTATCGAAATTCTTTAACTTCTTTATGTATTTTTTTTATTTTTAATTCTTTAATGAAAATTCTAACTTTATCATTATTCATAATCGTTATTTTTTGTATGCATATAGTAAATTTCGCTTCTATTAAAATAATTCACAAATCACACACACACAAAAAAAAAATTACACTAAGCAAATACCACTACGCAAAGAGATTGCACTCATATTTTTCTTGAAGTTCTTCTCGGTGCTATTCGGAAGTGCCCCTTTCACTCTGTTCTTCTGTTGCAGGGCCAATTGCCCCATCTGCTTCTCAATCTCACGGATGAATTTTTGCATCTCATTCAATACCTAAGTCTGTTGCACCATCCATTGCTTCATCGTCTCCTCAAGAAAACTACTCAACTTCTAATAATTCCGTATTTGGTGTGTCATGAAATCATGAAGCGAACTCATTCTGTTCAATATCTATACAGAGGAAAGAAGATCGAAAGCTCCGTCCGACGAGCTCGATTCAAAAAAAGCCAACCCATTACTATCACAAACATTATTTTGTTTTTGCTTTATGGTCGTTTGCTTGCTTCACATTCAATTAATTGTTTCTTTTTTTGCTTTATCCCCACACCCTCCCCCTTTGGCCCAACCACCTTTGCATTTGCATATCATTGTGTGTGACATTTCTGACGGAAGACGGGTCGGTGAGGACGAATTAAATAAAGATTGACAAATTTCTAAATTAATAAGATTATGAAATGATATAAATTAAATTATATGGTACGCATATTTTTAAAACACGATATAATATATTCAGAAAGATAATTTGTACGAGTCTAGACTCAAAAGGAACAATACGTTAGACATAAATTTAGATTGTCACCACGTGCTTGCTTAATTTTTATTCTCTCACTCATGATCTCTGAAATATATGTAGTTAAAAAGCAGGTGTATTTTATTCATCTTGTGGGCTCGAGACTTTCATTATTATATATAGGGGAAAAAAGATAAAATATATTTTTTAATTTTATATTTTGAAATGGATATATTCTTCATAAAAACAATAGTGTGTATATATCGTTGTCTAATATAATGCATATTTATCATTTTTATTAATAGATTTATATTTCTTGAATTTTCACAATAAATTTAAATTGATTTTTTAATTTTAAAAATGCAACGTGACTATAAAAATTACCCCACTCATTTATTTTTACCCATTAGACTTTGATCAAAATGAAGAAAACCTAATCCCTCTTCTACTCAGTCGTAAAAAAGGTTCGAATCGAGTCTGAATAAAAGAGAGATTGAATATATTTTTTAATTAGGTTAGATTAGGGTTGGGTTTGAAGAAGTAAAAAATGGGTGATGTAATTCTTTAAAGATGCATGGTATTTTTGAAATTTTAAAAATCAATTTTAATTTTTTTTAAAAAAAAATTAAATTGTTAACAAAAAGATAAAT
>JACEIK010000167.1:462501-473468 GCA_018107945.1 Datura stramonium | reverse complement strand
ACTTTGCTCAAACTATTAGAAAAACATAAATGCTTTCGAGTAATAGCATAAATTATTTTTTAAAAGCTGCAAATAATAACTTCTACTCAAAAGATACTTTTTGAAAGTATAATTAAACACATATAACTACACTGATGTTCGCAAAAGTCGGAGCATAAACCTACAAACTATACTAACAACAATATATTCAGTACAATTCCACTAGATAAAATCTGAAAAGATATACACAAACTTTATTCCTACCTCATGGAGATAGAGAGACGTTTCTGAAAGATCCTCGACTCAAGTAACTCATAACAAAACAATGTTAAAAATAACATAGAGACACAATGTTACATATACACATATATATATATATATCCAAATATTGACACATGCAAATGTCAAGAAGTACCTAAATTTGACAAAATTATAGGTAAAGGAACTTTCCATGAACAACTATTTTTATTTTGAACAGGATGATGACCACAAAACTAAAGACTAAACTAGGATCATCAACATGAAATACAGGTAATAAGAAATGACACTAATAGCTGAAAGATAACAAAATGGAAAACAAATTTCTATGTTATCAATTTTTTTTTTTTTAGAATTTCTACATTCTTTTCCTAGTAAATATGTACAATTAGCCTACCGCCCCAAAGTAATTCCATCTGCATATTCTCAGATTCTGCAAGAAAGTTGAAAATGAATTAAACCAGAAAAAAAAAACAGAAAAGAGCAGCCAACAGCATGCAGTTCTGGGGATTACCTCTCATAAAACAAGAGAATCAAGGAGGAACTCTGTGGGTGGCATTCGAACCTACACCAATGTATATCCAGTTTTTCTGCAGAAAATGTGCATTGTTCTTTATATCCGTCAGATAACTGATTTCTCGCTCCCTCAGGAATCTTCAATCACGGCGAAGCTTTGCCATGACAAAGAAAAGTTTCCTTCTATGTTTTGTATGAAGACATGCTCATGCTTTCATATAAGAGGGTACATTATTTTCAGATGGGGGTCAAGTTTTTTCTGAACTCATCTTCTGCTTCTCCAGTGCTTCCTTCTCTGCTTTCTTCCTCTCAAACTCCAGCTGCTTGCGGTTTTCCTCTAGAGCTTGATTGAACATTCTTCGGAAGTTCAGTAACGTTGTGACAACTAGGGGAAAAAAAAAAGAGAAATGGAGTTAAGCTGGGCACCTCATTTATAGCCACAGCTACAGGTCTAAACTGTGTGCACATATGATCCTACGAAATGCTTTGTATAATTTGTACCAATGTTGTATAGTAAACTTAAAAAATTCTAAGCAATATAAAAGAACACTGCCGCAGGGAAAGGCATCAGAGAAAATCTGAAGCACATTTCTTTGGTGATCACTTATCAATTATTACCTTGTTCAAATGGGCAACGAGCTGGATCTTCTCCGAAGTAAAGAATCAATGTGTCAACATTTCTACCCTGTTGGTTGAGTACAGAAGGAAAACATACCATTAGGAACATCTCAATGTAATAGACACCAAACGACCACAAAAAATTTCTGTTAGGAATAAGACCTACCACACCAGAATAAAGTTGAGCCAAGGACCTCACTTCACCTTCAGCATAACAGAGGAACTCTTTCAAAGCCTGGCAAATGGCAATTGTACCAATCAGTGAGAATATTCATTATCTACTCTCTGATCTCTTCTTCTCCCACCACAATATGTGCAAATAAAATGTTAAAAGATCTCTTTTTTGATCCCATCGGCTAAAGAATAAGAAAAAGTTAATAAGAGGAATCTAACCCTGGTGGCAAGAATACATGAGTGCTTTTCTCCTCCTCATCTTTATCAAGAATGATGAAAAAGGATGATAGAGCTACCATGCTTAAGCATGACATGAGATGAAGTGAAAAAGAAGTATAACTCCCATACTTTCATCTCAAACCAGGGCGTTATCTTGGACCAATGAGGAAAAGAAACTAATTAAGCCTGGGACAACAATGATCCGGAATCGAAGTTCCAAGTCACTTGGGGCTTTCCACAGCATATCTACTCACAATCATAAGACTCCCTTGAAAGTGCACAAAAGTCGGCAGTTATACAGCTCTAACACCGCGGCTTATGGGAACAAAAGTAGATCGCTGCCTGTTTCAGGTCTTAAGCATAAGATTGAAGAAGAGGAGGAGCTGGGAGAGAAGAGGAGTAGAGATCAAAGGAGGTCAGTGTCAAACGTGATCACACACACCACCACCCCCCCCTTTTTAACATGTAAACCTCTTTAAGAGGGGTAAAACATTCAGATTAAATACTGCACAAGTATAAAGTAGCTACGGTGGTTTCTACCAAGAGTTTTAAACACTGCAACTTAACTCACTTCTGAACTCTGGACAAATGACAATAAATTGGAAATATGATTCTCCTACATAATTTGAAAATAAATTCCATTACAATAATCCATTAGCTTTTCAGAAAATCAAAGACTAGGAAGTAACAAATTCCCTGCGAACCCCCAAATCAAATGGTTCCCCAAAAGAAGGGTGTATAAGAACATACCAAAAAGTCCAATAATACTACTAAATCGATGGCCATAGCATCAGCATCCAATCCACTAATATTGAGTGTGGCTGATAAGTGTTGCATATTCATTGATGTCGAAATACAAATGTTTTGTGCTCCCAAAAATCTAATCAAGTAATTCCTCTTCATACCAAAATATAAATAAAACAAAAGAGGACTCTTGAATTCCTCTTGAATATAAATTAAAAGGTTTTCGAATACTTGAATATAAATTAATAGGTTTTCCATATATTAAAATATTCATACTTCTAAGTCCATTCTTGCCAGTGGAAGCCTACCTAATCTTAATCTTATATGCTTTTTAAATAAGATTTACTCCGCTAAGTGGATAACCATTTGTTACCAATGGAGAATTTCTTATCATCTTACATTCAGGTGGCTGGATTTACATCAAAGGAAACCATAGACTTCATACACAATAGAGGGATACAGTAGTGTTTATTTTTTAAAATAATGAACAGAGTTCCTTCTTCACTTTCTCCTGATATCAACCAAGAGAGGCAAATAGCAGCAGTCTTGTAAATCCTTTTCTCTTTAGGACCCAAATTCGTTCTTATCCAACTTGTCATCACTTTTTTTTTGAAAGGTAACATATTTCTATATTTATAAACATGGAATACACCAAATAGTCATCACTTGGCGAACCACTTAATGCATATTTTGGATGGTTAAATAGAAAGAATATCAGAGATGTCCTGAAGGAGAGCAGCATCCATATCTATTGTAAAATCAGTTTTGGTGTAGGATGAATCCAGTAAATGATGTTGCTAACATATTGGACTTCCGACTCCTAGCATAGTTAGAGGAAGATGAGTTTGTACACAAAGTTACCTCATAGTCGAATTGAGAGCACAACACATTAAAGGTTAGTAGTCACTCGGAACATAATTAGACAAAACATCAGGCAGTTGGCTTTCATTTGCATTGAATTGCTGAATACTCATTAGTGACTAGACCTACCACCTTAAGCACAGCATTACACAAATGAATTTAAAATAATTAAAAAAAAGCACAGCATCGTCCATAATTTACAATTCCTCAAATAAGCTCTATTAGGTTTTACTCTTTTTTTCTTTCTTTTGTTTGTGGTTCCTCTCTCAACACTTCTTTTCTTTATCTTCTTAACCTCTCTAAATTTCGATTTGGTATAATGCTCGTCTACTAGGATCTTATTCTTCCACAGATCCCCATTCCGCTCTTTTATGTTCTTTATTACAGTGAGAATCTTTTGCTCCTCCTGGTCAACATCATATATTACCAAGTAGTGTCTTGCTTTAGAATTCTTTTTCTTTCTCATTATCCATTAGACAGAATAAAAATGACTTAGAGCCTTCATCATAAGAGACTTTTCAGTTCTGAATTGTACAGTGGAATCTAGGAGGATTCATCTTCTCGTAATGTGCTATTACCTACTGTAATCAAAACTTTAACTACTTGGGCGCATCTCTGTGGATACCAACATCACGCTTATTTATTTTCATTTTTGATTGAACGGGTAGAGCGGCCCAGAAAGGGGAAGAGATAAAAGAATCTGACAGTATGCAGAAATCAGCATTATGTAGATCACTGTAGTCATAGCTTTACCTTACGGAAAATATCAGACACAACTCCGTCATTTTCAGACATGGACAGTTCTTGTACAACTTTCTCCAGTCCTTTGCTAATAGCTTGCATTTCCTCTGCAAGAAATTTCAGTTGTATCTGCCGAAAAATTTTAATCAGACCACTGTCAGTCATATTTCTACAGTGAATTTGTCATTGATCATCCAAATAATGATACCTTTGCACAAGGTTCCAAGCTAGAAAGATCTTTAGGAAAATCTAGCAGTTCAGGCAATTTGTCAGCAAGTACCTGGCAGAGAATTTCTTTAAGCATCTTGTAAAGTATGCTGGTTGCTAGCGTAAGGTAAAGTCAAATTCAAATGCATTTTTCCAAGTGAAAATCTTGAGTTACAAATAGTTAGATACCAGAACAATGACGAGAAAAAAGTGAATATAAGGACACATAGTTGTTACCGCAGCAATTTATAAGGAAAAGCTTCATACCGGTCAGCGTCTAAGTGTTAAGAGGATAATTTAACATCAATAGGACAAGAAATCTGGAAGTACCATGCACCATGCAATTTTTTTGAAGATAGAGATTTCAAGAGAACTAAAATCAGGGATCTAACGAACTTCAGACACTAATTCCTTTTTCTTAACCTGACCAGTTAGCATTGAATTTATAATTTGTTTTCACTAACTTCAGATACACACACTTTTAGATAGATAAAATCCGATAAAAAACAAAGTTGCAGTCGATACTGGGACACAATTGAAAAGGACCTGATGACAGAAGGTCCAATCAGCTGATCTAATTAGGTAAATTCAGGTCATAGATAAGAGAAATTTCGCATCCTCAACATAGATGATTCCTTCCTAAGGAGCAAAAGTCCTTGGGCTTTAGCTTAACGTGCATTCTACTAACCACTGTACACGAATCACAGATTTTTATGTCAGCATTTTATTTAAGAAATGTTACGACTCGTGTACGATGGAGATGTTTGGAGGTTAGAGGTGTACCTGTAGCAAGGGCATGTACGATGGAGCTAAGGCCTTAGCCCGTCTTTATTTGTCTTGGCGATGGATCAACTGATGCGACATATCCAAGGAGAGGTACCATGGTGTATACTTTTTGCAAATGACATATTATTGATTGATAAGACACATGGTGGAATTGACATAAGGTTGGAAGTTTGGAGACAGACCCTGGAGTCTAAAAGGTTCACATTGAGCAGGACTAAGACAGAGTAAGTTCAATGACGTAACACACAAGACAGATATGAAAGTGAAGACTGATACACAAGTCTATCTCCAAGGAAGGAAGTTTCAAGTATCTTCGATTGATAATCCAAAAAATTTGGGAGATCGACGATGATGTCACACATCCTATTTTAGTGGAGTGGATGAAATAGAGGCTCAATCTAGTGTCACGTGTAATAAAAATGTGCCACCAAGACTTAAAGTTAAGTTTTATAAAGTGGCTGTTAGACCAGTTATGTTGTATGGAGTGGAGTGTTGGCCGATCAAGAACTCGTATATTCTTCTCTTGCATGTTTAGAAGATGAAAGTAACGAAAATGAGGACTTTGAGATGAATGTGTTGATGTACTAGGAGAGATAGGATTAGGAATGAAGATATTTGGAATAAGGTGGGAGTAGCCTCCGTGACGGACAAGATAAAGGAGGCGAGGCTAAGATGGTTGGGGCATGTGAAGAGGAGATGCATAGATGCCCTAGCGAGGAGGTGTGAGAAGTCGGTTGTGGTGGGTCTTAGAAGAGGTAGAGGTAAGCCGAAGAAGAATTGGGGAGAGGTGATTAGACAGATTATGGAGCACCTGCAACTTACCGAGGATATAAGCATAGACAGGAGGATATGGAGGTTGATGATTAAGGTAGAAAATTAGTAGGTAATCGAGCATTATCTAGTTTTCCCTATTAGTATAATTAGTACTCTCTTACTATCTTATGCTTCAATTTTATTATTACATGTTTTTTTTGCTTCGGTTATCATGTTGTTTGTTGTTGCTACTGGTTCTTTTCATCATCATTTCCTATATGGTTTCTTCACTACTTATTTCCTTCTATTATTGATTTTAATATGCTTTACTTGAGCCGAGAGTCTTATGGGAAACAGCCTCTCTACTTCGTAGAGCTGGGGTAAGGCTATGTACATGCCACCCTCCTCAGACCCCACTTGTAGCGTTACACTGGGTATATTGTTGTTGTTATGACTCATTTGTTTCAGAAATGGATGGGTTTTACTTTGTTATTTTTCCCTCAGTAGTTGGACAGCATTCCACTAAAATAAAGACCATTAATGGCCAAGAAAAACCATCACAGCTGCCAAGAAATTGGGGACCAACTGAACTGATTTTATTCTGATTCTGCTCAAGATAGGAGGAAATATGTGTGTAATAGGAAACATCACATCTAAAAATATTAGTCAACCACACCATTATGCCCACATCAAGAAGAATACCGATCAAAGATTGTACCTTGCAAAGATAATGCATGAGAGTCATCTTATTGTTCCGTGCACGTGTCTCTGTTAGTTTAAGGAGGCTATCTAACCTGAATCCAACAGCAGAACCTACACAAATAATCAAGAGATTATTAATTGAAACAAAGATAATTGCTCAAAGAAAAAAAAAATTGTAAGAACTGCATTCATCATCTAAATGAAGCAGGGATTGTTCAATAATTTCAAGACCAGAAAAGCCAAAGGAGATGACAACTGCAGAGATATATCATTTCACCAGAAAAGCTTTGAGCCATACCCAATTGATTTATTTGACACGTTTTCCTTATCTCGAGTGTTAAGATTTCTAATGCTGAAGAAGTTCTCAACTTGGAAATCTCTTTGGTGGGACCAATTCTCCAAAATTTTCAAGAAACATAATTGGATAAATCCCCGTAAGAATTAGATCTAGTCAAGTAACAGACATGCAGGCTGTGGTTTCCACCCTACAGAGGTCTGATAAAAGCAAGTTTAGATGGTCCTTAGAAGGAACAAAATCAGCTAATCCTCTATAGAAAGCTGGACTTGATTATTTGCTGTGGTGCACCAGCAATAGGTGAACGGTTTAAGCTAATAGGATAAAGTGTTTACAAGTGCATTTAATTTCTCAATTTCACGCCCCCATAAATTGTGTAAATTCATTTGTCACTTGTCAAACAGGTCACTCTTTTTCTTTTGGGTAGGGAAACTCTGTCCAAATCTGGATTGGTAATAGCCAGGATAGCTCAGTTGGTAGAGCAGAGGACTGAAAATCCTCATGTCACCAATTCAAATCCCACTTACACAGAGAAAAATAAGACGTCAGAATGAAAAAATCAATAGCAAGATATGCTTGAAAATAAAAGAGATGCTAACCCAACCTCTAGCAGTTCCCTGGTTCAAAGCATTTCCGAGAGAGAGAATTGTTTGCATAATCCTTTTCAATTTTGATGAACCTTTGATCTGATTACAACATCAACAAAAAGATGAAATCAAGGAAAGCGTCACGAAAGAAACCCTAGTCTCATTTAGAAGTGGTAAAACATTAAAGTTAGAAAGAATAAACAAATTAAAATGTGCCTGATCAGCTGCCGAATTCACAATATTCAGACTCTTCCTTAGCTCAGAAGCCTAAAATTAATAGAGAACAAATATGCCATCAGCAAGCGAAACACTCCCAGTGCAGCAAAGAGGCAGCAGAAGCAAGCGAACTGGAATCTATTAGAATAAAAAATAGTGCAGCTCGATCAGGATAAGAATAAAGCCAGGAGGTTGGCATCTGCCATCTTCTCACCTGAGATTCAAACTGAATCTTAAACGAAAAAACTCGCAGCTTGGACTCTATTCGTGGTACATGCATCAACTCTAACATAAACTGTGACAATAAGAGGTCTTAGAATTAGATGTTACTATATAAATGGTCCAATCAACTCCATGCAGGAGAAAGTGGGACAGTTAACAAAAATAAGGAGAAAAGGTTACACAATGTACAGACCTGTTCACATCGACCCAACTTCTCCTTCTCTCCTTTATAACCCTGAAACAGAAATGTTCAACTAAACAAGGTTATTCACTGTGTTCCTATGTACATTGAATTGTTAGTTTTCTTTATTATTTTCAATCAGATCTTTCACCTTGAGAGTTTCCATTTCCTCCTTAGTCGGGCAAAACTTAATCAAATTCTCCACCTGATCCACATCTAATGCTGAATCTTCCAGTGCAAGCACTGAGCTCTGTTGAAATAATTAAAAAGCGCTAGCTAACAATTAGAAGCATACTCCAACTTTTAACAGAACATTATCCACACAATTGACATTACATCTATGGACCTTGGGCCTACTTCAACCCCAAAAGCTAGCTCATGAGGTGAGGATTGTCCAAAACCATATAAGAAGAACAGTTACTCCATCCATCACTAATATAATTAATCTACAAATGTATTTGGGTGTAGGGGTGTGTGGCATATCTAAAGATGTGTTTGTGTGTTGTGTTTGATGTCTTGTGTGAGGAAGTGTACATCTTTCTTGCAAATAATCACATTTCAATATAACTCGACTATATAAAGGCGACTATATAAAGGATCATACTCCACGGAAAGAGAGGTGACAGGAAGAGGGTGGAGAAGTTAAAAATAAGGAGAAGATCTAACATGCAAAAAGTGCACAAACAGGGCCAAAGTTTGTGATTACAAGATTCAACACGTACAAACACCTTTTCTCGGGATAGGTGACAGTCGAATAGCTTTGCATTCTTTAAATACCATATTATACTTAAATCAGCAGGGATATGTGCATTGATTATACAATAAAGTACAAGTCTTAGGATAGCAAAAAAGTACGTTTTTACCCCCATTTAAGCATGAATGTTGATACTACATAAAGAAGTGGATAAATGACTCCCCAAGATAATATGTCAGAGATGAATACAAACAATTGGTACAACAAGCTGTATGTATCAGATATACATTCTAGAATAACCAGATTATCCAAAAAGAAAGCCAATTGTATATGAATACAGCTTACCAGCATGTCATGCAGTGGTATTTTCACCTTAGAAAGCATGATTTCACAATTATAAGCTCGTCTATGATCAACCTGCCAAAATAATGTTCGGGTGTAAGAGTATTTCCCTGTATGAGTATAAAAATTCCATCTGAGACCACATGGTTCTCCTCCCACTCCATTGACCGCTAGTTTACACCCTTGGGTGCAGCACATTTTACTGACCCCTCATTTAAACAAAAAGGCAGCCCAATGCACAAAGCATCCTGCATTCACGGCTTCACACAGAGCCAGGGAAAGGGCCGCACTTCAAGGGAATGTGATGACCCCTCATTTAAATCATGTGTTAAAAATTACACTACTGATATCTAATGACCAAGCTGCCTCAATTATGAGTATGGAAATTTTGTTGACCTTCGATTCAAACAATGTGAATTAGAAAAAACAATCCAATGCACAAAGCATCCCGCGTTTACACAAGGTCGGGGGAAGGGCTGCACCCAAGGGGTGTGACGTAGACAACCTACCCTAATGCAAGCATTAGTGGTTGCCTCTACTGCTCGAACCCTGAACAATAGGTCACATGGAGACACCGTTGCTCCAAGGCTCCCCTTCAAACAATGTGAATAAAGAATAAAATCCAATTTACAGGGCTGTCTCAGTAGTCAGTACGGTGGACTGACCTACGCAGTTCCTTTTTCCCAATAATTTTCTTTTAAAAAAGGACTAACTGCCATAAGGTTTTGCATCCTCAAAAGTGAAACTACTATCCCTATTGTCTTTAATTCTATGTTATTCAGTAATTAAGGGACAGTTCTGAATGAATAACAGCATGCATATTACAAAAACATTTGACAGCATCAGATTTGGCATTCTTGACAATCCAAACATGGTCCATTCTGGAATTAATATTTATAATAGACGGAAATGTAAGTATGGTTTTTAAGTAATCAGTATGACCTCCTATCTGAACATGCTATATCAGGTGATATCACATTAATCAGGAAATAAATATCATTGAGAGCAAGAAAGCCTAGAGATGAGAGGCGTCACTACGACATGTCAGCACTGTGCTGCTCCTTTTACAAACTCCGATTTTTAGGAATAAAGCACCACCAGATTTCAGCGAGGGAATTTCATTCCAGAATCCTTCTGAAAACAAAGTTTCTTAAGCTGAAAACTAGCTGATCTAAAAAGAAAACACTTGAAAACACAGAACCGTGTCAAGAAAGAGGGATTGGGGAACAAGCTGCACTAAAGGAAGATAACGAAGTACAAGACCATGACCAGAAAGTGTATGTTAGAATTAGACTGTTCATAATATTTAAGATTCTGAGATTTATGTTTAACCATGGAACACTAAGAACTGTCCAAATAACTGTACCGAGATAAAAGATTGAGGGTAACTTGGTGCATATATCTGTAAGGAACCTCAGATGTCATACAGACATAAGCAATTACCAGTTGCACTTTCTCCGGCTTCTGCCCCATTGAGGTCCTCGAATTCCTTTTGCCTCCTGAACTGCCTTGTCCTGGAGTTGGAACTGCAGCTGAAAAGAGAGATTCCAGCTCTGACATATCAATCTCTGGTGCCCTAAACAGAAATTGAAGGACGAGAGATATTATATCTTATAAGAATCTTAAAAAAAAAAAAAAAAGATTGACTAATGGTACTTTCACACTCATAGTTAGCACCTACTTGGGAGCATCACCACATTTTTGAGCCTCAGCCCACAAGCTTCCTGAGACTGCTCTAGATATCTTTAACCAATGTAATGGCTTCAGTTTCTTTGATGACTGACTTTTTGAATTCATGGTGCGAGACAATGGTCCTCGGCCCTTTATGCCAGGTGGAGGAGCAGAAGGTGGGGGTGGAGATGGATAAGTAGG
>JACEIK010000167.1:429317-442077 GCA_018107945.1 Datura stramonium | reverse complement strand
GGGAGAGGTTCTATTTTTTCTGTTTCTGAACACCTAAAGGTAGCTCCTTTGAGTGGTAATTGCAGATCAATTCTGTGAGGATTTAGTTATGTAATTGAATGATGAAAACTAGTGGCTATACTTTGTGTGTTTTCATCTGCATTGTTGCTTGAACTGGGTTAATTGTGGGTGTCAGTGTGTTGTGGTGGTGGTGGGATGGGGTGGGGGTTGTCTATTTTTTTGTGTTTCTTGAACTGAGGACATGTAAATGAGTTTTTGTGAATGGTAATTTGCAGGTTATTGTGAATGTTAATTTGCAGGTTACTTCTATGAGTATTTAGTTGTGTAATTGATTACTCAGAATTAGTGGCTTAGAGTAGTCAAAAGCGAAAAGCGCAAAAGAACGCCAATATCTGATGGAGTTTAAGCACAAAGCACAATTAAAGTGTGGGCTTTAGCCAAGAAAAGCACCTATGAAGAAACATAAAAAATTTAAGTTTAATTCTAAACACAAACAATAATTATTTTGGACAAAAGAATGAAAAACTATAATTAAGCTAATCCCACTTATTTCAATGCCCTTAGCGAAGATATAAGTTTTAAAAGGGGATACATCAGACCTGGAGGTCCATTAATGTGATTGGCGCATAATTGGGCCAGTTTGCTAACTGCAAAGGCATTTTCCTCCTATTTCTAATAGTTCTGGGGCATTTTTGGACCTAAAACCTAATGGAGAGCATTTGTGTTCTATTTCCAATAGTTCAACAGCATTTTTGGCCCTTTTCCGTTCTTGAATTGAAGGTGGAATTTATTGATTTGATAATAGAACACCTAACTGTAGCTTCCTTGAATGGTAATTTGGAGGTTACTCTGAGGATTTTAGTTGTGTAATTGACTACTGAAAATTAGTGGCTATACTCTGTGGGTTTTCATCTGTATATCTTTCCTTCCTTCTACATTGAATTATTGTTCTTTTGTCTCTTTTCTTTCTGCCAATATTGTGGATACAAAATTTGGAATAGCTTAAAGTAATTTTTTTTTGTTTTTGTTCATATAATCTAGAGGTTTGTCTTCTATTTAAATTGTGCTTACACAAAATTTAGTGCAAATTGTAGAATAGTGAAGTTCTGTTCAAAGAATCTTAATATTGGCAGCTATGTTTATTATTAAATGTAATTTCTGATTTACTATGTGAAGTGAGTGTCATAGTATTAGTTCAGGGAGTCGTAAGAAACAAGGAAAAAAGTAAATAACATTAATTATTTTGTCAAGTACTCAATATGCTTAACCTGGTCATAGTATTCTTTTTCCTACTTTAACTTTTTGTCTTTTTAGCCAAGCTAATAACGGCATATGTTACACAAAAAACAGTATTGATTGAGAACTATTATCTCAAGTTAAGTCTAACTCATTTGGGAATGGCGAAGCTTTCATCATGAGCGTATACATTGCAAGAAAATAGAACTACTAATCTAAAGCCCATTTTCTAATCTAATATCTCTCGACTTTCCCGTTTGTGATAAACATATTAACTAATTTATTTGTTTGGTGAAATGGAAAAAGATGCAACAGTGTTAACCGATAAATGCTAATGTTAATTGTTAACGAACATATTCATATTTATATATTGGTTCACCATGATATTTCTGAAAGCTTTAAAGCAATTCTGCATTTAAGATATGAATACTAAGATTCCCATGCATTGCAAGGTTTTAGGCCAAATTTGATAACTAAGATGAAAACCATAACAATAGCTGAATCTCTTTGATGCCTTGGATGGATTTTGCATTGTGTCTGACCAGCTTCCTGTACAATCTTATGTTTGCACATATGAACAGGAACATATTGTTTAAAATGGGAAGGTCTGCCTCAGATAAGCTCGAAACAAAAAGGCTGCTTAATTTACTCAAGAAAGAAAAATGTTGTACAAGCTGTTGCAGTTCCGATAGCACCTTCACCATTAGACAGTGCAGAGGATAGGAAACTGTTAGGTGAAAAATATGGTTTTAGACAAATTGGAGAACCACTACCTGATAAAGTCACAATGAGAGATATTACTGAGACACTCCCAAAGAAGGTAATATTATTTCCTCTGACAAGGTTTTTGAAAATCTAAATGTTCGCTTATTGCCTTTAGTATCTGGTGATTGACATGGGTACATTAGTTGTTCACACTTCTTTCGAATGACATGTACTATTTATGTAAAAAAAAACTACACAAATGCGTATCCAGTCCCTATTGACGAAATATATTCAAGTCAGTCTCCTTTGTTATAATGAAGGATGAAAATGGACCCATATGGTGGCCAAAGCAGAAATAATATTTTGTTTTCATTGGTTAGTAGCTTGCTGTCCGTGGTGGAACTTTGATTTTAGATTGTGTTTACTGCATTAGGTATTCGAGATTGACGATGGAAAGGCATTGAAGTCAGTTTTGATATCAGTAACTTCATACACACTGGGGCTCTTCATGATTGCCAAAGCTCCATGGTATCTACTTCCCCTGGCCTGGGCTTGGACAGGAACAGCAGTTACAGGGGTGAGTTCTGTATTTTTTTAAATTTCTTTTTTGGTATTTCTTTCATTTGTTCTTGCCATTGTTCTATTTTTATGTGATCTCTAAAGCAGCAGGGAGAGGAAATCATGTTAAAGACAGCATAGATCAACTTACCTAACTTTTTCGTGTCTATCTGCTCTTTCCGTTTCTTGATTTTCTTGCCTGTCTGCTCTGATCTCCAAACCGGGATTTAGCTTATTTATTTACTTATTTATTTTTCATTTACATCCTTTTCTTAACCATAAAACTCAAAGTCAACTTTCTTCGTTTTGTTTTATCTGTGAAGTTCTTTGTAATAGGACATGATTGTGCTCACAAATCCTTCTCAAAGAACAAATTATTGGAAGATATTATTGGAACTCTGGCCTTTTTGCCATTGATATATCCCTATGAGCCATGGAGGTTCAAGCATGATCAGCATCACGCGAAAACAAACATGTTAGTCAAATGACCCTTGTCCACTTATTTTCTTCAAGTTAATTACATCTTTGTTTGTGGCATGACCTGTGAAATGTCAACGACTCAGTCCATTGCATTTAGCTGTTCCAAAGATATTTATCTAGTCTGACTTCTTTTGTATACTGTTACTTGATGTTTTGGATATTCAACTGGAAATTTCAAGGCTAATACCACTGGTTAGACCGGAACACCGCATCCATTGACATTGTTTATAGGCTTAATTCTGCCGTGTTCCTTGTATAGCTTGCTTATATTGAAAAACGATATTCATTTTCTAACTTTTGTGACCCATAAACTTTTGCCAACTGATCCTACACAAGTCAGAGAATAGCCAAATAGGCATATATGTGGTTGACAGCTTCAAATAAAGAAAGTTAGCTTCATCGATGTTCAAATTTGCTCTTCATGTATACAAGTGGTAAAAAAGTAGTTTCCCTAGTATAATAATGTAGTATGCCAGCTCTTTCGAGTAATGGTAATTAAAGCAACCACTTGAAGAAATCTTTTTCCATCAATGAAACTTACCTTGCAATTGTTTAGTATATTAGACAGTGGCACTTTATACTCATTATTCGTCTATGTAAAACTATAACTTTCACATTTTTCTCTACTCCAGGTTGCACGAAGACACAGCTTGGCAGCCTGTTTGGAAGGAGGAGTTCGATTCAGTCCTTGCTCTGAGGAAGGCAATTGTTTTTGGTTATGGCCCCTTTCGACCTTGGATGTCTATAGCTCACTGGTATGCCATAATAACCAATTGGGTTGCTGTGAAAATAGCCATATTTTCTAATTTCTATGGCTTTTCATAACTTCTTGATTCATATCTACTATTTCAAATCTTGATTTAGGTGGCTCTGTCATTTCAATTTGAAGAAGTTCAGACCAAATGAAATTAACAGGGTGAAGATAAGTTTGGGTTGCGTCTTTGCTTTTATGGCAATTGGCTGGCCTCTGATAATCTGGAAAACAGGGATTATTGGATGGGTCAAGTTCTGGTTAATGCCATGGTTGGGTTATCATTTTTGGGTAACGACAATTTCTTCTCTCCTGTGATTACCTCTTGCCTCTTGGTACCTCATTCTAGAAATTTTGCTTTAGAAAACTTCCTATACTAATAAATTTTTATTCGATTCAAATGATCAGATGAGTACTTTTACAATGGTTCATCATACGGCACCCCACATACCCTTCAAAAATTCTGATGAGTGGAATGCCGCTCAGGCCCAGCTGAATGGCACAGTTCACTGTGACTATCCTAGTTGGTAATTGATCTCTCTTATCCTCTTTCGTGAAATTATTGGCTAATCTTGTACTCCCTAATGTTTCAATTTGTTTTTCTTACTTTTCATTTTAGTCTGTTTAAAAAATAATACATCTTTCATAATTGGGCAACTATTTAGTTTCAATATCCCACATGGCATGTTTAAGACTATAAGATTAAAGGGCATTTTGGTACATTATACATATCTTTAGTTTAAGACCACAAGATCCAAAGTCTTCTTTACTTTCTTAAAAACTCCGTCCCCAGTTAAACTAAGACAAACAAATTGAAATAAAAACCTAACTGTAAATAACATGGCAATCTACGTATGTGAAGTCTCGATGAAGCTGTCGAAGTGTAGACCCAATGCACAACTTATTTTAAGTGGGTGGAAGATTTTCTCAAAAGTAAGATCCACTCTGCACCCAATGGGGGTGGCTTAGGTCAATGAAGTTGAAACGAAATCACAAAGATCAGGGTCTAATAGAGGCAAAACCTAGGTGAATTTACATCTGTATGAGTGTTGGTGGATGGAGTTGGCCAATATCTGCACTAGTGGAATGATGCTGGTATTCATTTGAATTGTTGAGGTACACAAAACGAGCTCGTCTCACCACCATTATTTGAAAAAAGCTCTTTGATTGCCTTTTTCCTCCATGAGATTAATTGAGCTTAGTCTAGCAACAACATAAGATCTTGAAATCAAGTTTGGTAATTAGAAAATAATTGGACTTGGGGACGAAGTTGCAGATAATGCTTCCTATGCACAAAAATGATGCCATTTTTCTCCTAATATCAATAAATCTGGAATGCATGTTTCCTACTTGGGGAGACTATGTTTCTACCTGATAAAGGAAGAGGTGACCTCCTTTTTCTTTGTTTGTTACTCCCTCCTTCACTTCAATGATAAACAGTTGGTCCTTTGAATTTCAACTTCTGATGGGAGAGATAGAAAACTTGTTTAGTGGATAGAGGTACCCAGTACGCAGGTGCGAATTAGTCAAGGTGCAAGTTCACCCAGACACCACGGTTATTAAAAAAAAAAAAAAAGAAGAAGAATAAGAAGAAGATAGAAGACTTGTTTAAGGCTGGCGCACTATATCTTTTTCAGAAAGTGGAGAAATGAAAATTGATCACAAGAATTATATTTATAGAAATCTTAATGGAAATTTCATGAAGAGTAGGAGTAGGAATTTCCTAGTTCTGAGCACATGACAAGGGCCTATTTTCTTTGTTTCCACGATACATATCCTGGAAGAAAGATGAATTTGTATTAGTGATCTTATTATGATCAAAGTCTCTGTCCGTTATCGTGACTCTGGAGAATGTGCAATGGGATTCTGGGTTGGCAATTCCATTGTTAGTGGCAACCTTGGCATTTTCCTTTTAGCCAGAGATGATAGAAAGCCGAGAAAGAAAAGGACACCATAGAAGGACAAATTACAGTAGTAATAAAACAAGTATTTATTTTTGGGTCTCATATTTTTATTTTCTGATCTTTGCTCTTTCTTTTCAACAGGATTGAGGTTCTTTGTCATGATATCAATGTTCATATTCCCCACCACATATCCCCCAGAATACCAAGTTATAATTTACGGGCAGCTCATCAATCTCTCCAACAGAATTGGGGAAAGGTATCATGACACTCGTCATTTTCTGTTACACTGCCTCATTTCTTTTAATGACGTTTGAATGGGGTAACCTTATTTCTGTTTGGTTTGTCCTTGCGAGATTTCGGGAGTGAGGGTGGGGTGTGTGTTTTGGCACTTGGCATGTTTGCATTATGCTTTATGAACTTAGACCACCTTTTTTTTCAACACCTCATACATACACGTGTGTGGAGAGAGAGGGGGCGGAACAGTGAGGACGAAAACTGAATATAAATATTTCATCTTGATCTCTAGAATCGTCTTCCGTAGCTATTGACAACATTGTGTTTTGTTCTTGACACCTAACAGTACCTGAACGAGGCTTCATGGAATTGGCGTCTAATGAAGACAATACTGACCATATGTCATGTCTATGATAAGGAGCAGAATTATGTTTCATTTGATGAAGTTGCCCCTGAAGAGGCCCAGCCAATCACATTCCTTAAAAAAGTAATGCCTGACTATGCTTGATTAGCGTGCACCTCAAAAGGTCAATTTTCACTTGCTTCATTCTTTGGGAAGGTATCCTTCCAACTTTGGGTCTGCTCAGGCGGTCCAGGCCCAAATGTCAAGTTCTCACAAATCTTGCAAGACTTGTGTTAACACATCAGAGAGAAATCTCTTCTCAGGAAGTTTCTTGGTAGTGTAGGTGTAGTATACAATAATATAAGTTTTCTCAATGAAAATCACATTTTTTCTTCCTTTTTGATAAGTACCTATGAATAACATGTTGCTTATTTAATACCAAAGTTTCATTATATTCTTCTCTTTGCTGTCGATTCAATATAATCTGCCAAGACTTATGTTATGTCAGTATCCTCAATCTTGTTTTTACATATGTAAACATAGATGGTTGACAGTGATTTCTCTTACACTGATGTCTCAGTCCATTGTCATTTTGCATTTTGGACATCTAAAACCTCATGCCAACAGGTTGTTAAACCTGATGCACTTACATTAAAGTATTGTCTTGAACAGGAGAAATCATACTAGTTGCTTTGTTTAATGACCCTTGTTTTGAGATAATGTTTTTTAAGATGGTTGTTGAAACTTGAAATACGCCGGCGAAAGTCAAAGGGTGCATTAATTTTTATTGTGTTTCTGGGGAGAGGGGGGCTTCTTAACTGGGGATTTGCTCCCATTATAGAAGTTTGAACTTATTTTAATGATCTGCATTATGATAATTTTGAATTTTTTGTCGTGTTATTAGGCGTCGTGCCATTCTATGAATATTATTAATCATAAAGAAGTGATTAGTGGTGTGATTAAACAAATAATGCTGGCTCCAGATTTCATGAATTGCAGGGACTAAAAGGCAAGAGTCAGCATTTGTTGATGAGTATATTGTTTTTACAGTAGCCACTCCTTTTTTATTCTACAGTTACCAGCAATCCTGTTTTAACTGCAAAAGATGAAAACAATGGCCCCTAGCACCCAGTGGTGCGGCCTACTGGTCGATGAAGTGAATAAAACCTCGAGAGGTTATGATTCAGTTCTCGACAGAAATAAAAAATGTTAGGTGATTTCTTCTCATCGGCTAAGTATTGGTGGATAACGTAAGTTGATACTCGTGTGTTAGTAGGATATAACACGTATCTGCTGGAATAGTTGAAGTGCGTGCAAGCTGGTCTGGACTTGGTCGTTTTAAAAACAACTAAAGAGAGAAAAAGATGCCCCTATGTTTCAAAAGATAGAAACTGAGATACCCTACTTATATGGAAAAACAAAGCAAAATACTTTACCTCCTTTTTCTTAAATAAAACCACTAATAAATAATCTGCAGACTGGCTGAGTAGTTACAACTGCTCACATGCAAATGGTATCACTAACCCATCCTCATCCTCACACCCACAGTTATTTTCTGTTTGGGCAAATCTGGAATCTTACTAGGAATTTTAACTTTTTCTTTTTTGATTCCTCACTTGGCGTTTGGTAACTGCGCTGAGACAATTCAGATTCGTGCTGGGAAGTCCCATATTAAGGGGAGGGATAAAGCGCTTCCTAACAAAAATGATTTAATACCTAGGTACTGAAACTCGAGATCTCTGATTAAGGATGAAAGAGTAATTATTTATCACTTCGAAACTTTAAGTTACATTGTACTATACAACTACATAACATAAAGAGGAATAATCTTTGTTAAAGTTTAGGTCAAAAGAAAAGTTGTTGGATGGGGTTTGTTCAAAAGAGACTTGCTAGAACTTTATCATAAGGTGGTCCAATGAATCTTCAAGGATCGTGGTGGAATGGTAAATACTCCATCCTTAATCAAAGATTTCGGATTTAAGTCTTGTGTGTGGAATCACCTTTATTAGAGAGCCCTTTACTTTCCGACATAAGACTTCCCGACCCGAATCCGGATTGGCACAGAAGTGAAAGAAGTTTTCAGTTTAGCCTGACAGTGAATTATATCTGCTGACAAAGGTGCATTAGATATTGAAAGAATGCATCTATTAGAAGCAAGGTAAAGGTAAAATTTGAAATATTGATTGCTAAGCAATCAGTTTCCTTTAACTTTAACATGTCAGTTTCATATGTATACACAAACTTTCACAAATCTAGATAGTATTACAAACACTGATTTCTACTCAGTTTCACTATCCTAACAACATAACATCTGCTTGATGCATCACTCTTTAACAAACTGAAGAAAAAGTTAACAAAATCACTCATCTAGATGGAAACCAAAACTACATAAAGATCATATAATTGGTGGAGGCGACGTCTCCCATATATCAAATACATTTTCTTCGCTATGAAGAGCGAAAAGACGGTCACCACCAATGGAGAAATCACAAATAGAACCACCATAGCTCCGTCGAAGCCTTGATGTAAGAACCCAATCAGGACCACAGAACACAGAGATGCAGTCGTTCATCGATGAGAACAACTGCCCCTCGTGCAATGCCAGTTTGGGATAACATGGCTCATCTGGCATTTTCCCCTTCATTAGCCTGCTTCTTGAACTCCACCTTACACTACCCGCGCTCCTCCTCAAATCCATAAACCCCAAATCTTCGTACTCGTTCACCACACAAATTGAACTTGTTTCCTCCATTGCTATCGCGTCCCTAACTCTCCTCTCGTCAGTTATGGGTGCACCAACATCGGACCATGACCAAACCATACTCTTGTCCCTAAAATCCAACAAACTGATGTAACAATTGTCCTTCCTTGGGAACAAAGTAGCAACTAACAAACAGTTGGTACCATGTAACCACTGCAACTTATCAGCATCACCAAGTGACCAACCAGGTGGCTCATAGAAAAAATCAATCTGTTTTCCAGTGACTTGGTCCCATACACCAACACCATACTCATTACTTCTGCCTTTACAACTAGAGAACAACTTGTAATCTGAACTAAAACTAAGTGCACCAGCTGTGTAACTCTTCACTTGGTTTTCATGTGTGACATGAAATTTGTACCTTAGCTCTCCAGTGGATGCACTGAACAAACCCATGCCCCCATCCCCTTTCCCTAGTCTCTCACAAGCACTCAACACAATGTTCTCGGAATCAACCCAACCAGCATCATTCACCCTTTGGTAATCAAGATTAATTGGAGGATGCTCTTCCAGCATCCAATCATACACATGAACCATACTCCCATGAGCCACACAGCACCCGCCATCCGGCCCAGCCCGGATGGCCGTGCCATCTCCGGGAGCCTGGCCCGTTACTGACTGGGCCAGCCGAAGCCTATTCCCGTCGAATGGACCCCACTTAGCTGACCTGACATGGTCCAAAAGACCATAAAACAAGGCCTCTCTGTACAACAACTTTTCAGGAAGATTTTGGGGTAAATAGAGCTCCCCTGTTCTGAGTAGGTCAAGAAGGACTGAGAAACAATCAGGGTTCCTATCAATGAAGTGTTCAGTGATTGTGGCATCAGAATTCAGGTTCCAGTCATCATCAAACATGGCTCCGAATAGTGAATTCCGGCCAGCATTCGCTAAGGTTGTCGCTGTAGTTTCGAAAATTCTACCACCAACATTGAATTTAACCCTATCTTTCTGAATCCCCATAACCTCAAATTACAGTATCTTGATCAAACAGGGGACCTGAAAATCCAGAACTGAACTGAAAAACACCTAATTTTTTTTTTAAAAAAAAAGAGAGACACAAACAGAGAAATCAAAGGATACAGAAGTAAAGTGGATAGCAATCAAAAAAAGGGAATTTTTAAGGAAAAAAAATATTAGCAATAAATTCTACTGAAAATTTTGAATTCAAGACTCCTTACAAGGACAAATATGGATGAAACAATTAAGAGGACACATACTGAAATACCAACTCACGTGGAAAAGACCAGATATTTAAAGTAAGAGGTAGAGAAATTGATGGTCCTAGCAAGACACCTATCATGATGAATTGATGATGACCAGAAAGAAGAAAAAGAAGTAGAAGGAACAAAAAAACAGAGGGAAATGGTGGGAAAAAAGAAGAAAAGATTCAATTTTGACAAAATCTATGATCTGGGTATTGAAGATTGAAGGATTTCAGAGATGGGTTTTGAATCTTTTTGAGAGAATTTTGGTATGAAAATTGGATTTGGAGGGTGTTGGGTTTCAAAAAATTGAATCTTGCTATGTTTCCTTTGATCTTTTGTCTTTTCTTTTCTACTCTCTTTTTTTTTTTTTTTTGAGGTCTTGCTTAGTCTGAACACAAGCTAAGCTTTTTATAAATTCATCTGTCTTATGTGGGTCCCACTTAAGCCTTCTTTTATTATTGGCCATTTGATTATATGGATTTTTGATCAGATGGTCAAGAAAAACTAGGTAGTTGTATTCTACTACTAAAAGAAAATGGTTAAATGGGGTTTTATTTATTTGTTTAGGGATAATTGCACTTTTGATCCTTTAATTACTAATGAATTATGATTTAGATCCTTATAGTATTTGGTTAAGCATATCTAATATATAATTAACTAAAAATCTAAGTCTTGGTCTATTTATATGAGAAATACGTGATATTTAGAGTATTTTTAGAACTATTTTACTTTCAAATGGTGGAGTAACAATATAAATTTAATATAATATATCAATAATTGAATGATTTAAATTAATTGGATGTTAAGTGCGCTTTGATAAAAAGCGTCCACGGGTATGATCTAGTGCTTAATGAAGTGAGTTGAAATGAGGTCTTTATGTTTAATTTGTGGTGAAGATAGAAATATTAAGTGATTTCTTTTTATCTGTTCAAGTCTTGATGGACAAAACAACTAGGTACTTATGCTGGTAAAGTATACATAAAATCAGTCGAGGTGTGCGTAAGCCGCTCCGGACACTACGACTATAAAGAAAATGCTTAATAAAAGCAAAAATATTGGGTAATTTCTTTCCATCTGTTCGAATCTTGATGGATGGAAATATCGAATATCTATGCTTGTGGAAGGTAGCAAGTACCTTTTGAGGTGCGCGTAAGCCGCTCCAGACACTACGATTATAAAGAAAAAATGCTTAATAAAAATAAAAACACTAAGTGATTTCTCTCTATCCGTTCAAATCTCAAATCGGCCCGAACACCTACAGTTGTAAAGAAACAAATGCATAGCAAAACAAAAAAAATATTAAGTGATGCCTTTCCATTTATTAAAATCTTGATGGTGAATTTACTGAATATCTGTGCTGGTAGAAGATAGCAAGTACACGGTATTATTTGAGGAACTAAAAATGTTAATATCTATTTATTTAATTAATTTATTTGTTTGTAATTGGTTGGTTAGTTAAGTCTACATTCTTCTTCTCTAGAAGAAAAGTCAGCTCTCTTTTTTATTTGGCATAAGAAGAAGAGAGCGTGTCTTGTGCGTTAGGTGTTTGTTTATTTTTCCCAATGGTTATTTCTTTATGTGAATAGAACTTTTAGGAAGTTGTCATGGAAAAATTGGAGATTGTGACAAATTATTAAAGTCTTGGAGACTATTCAAACATATATATATATATATATGTCGAGGGCCTACCAGAAATAGTTTATTCATTTCTGAGGTAGTGACAAGGTCTACATATATTCTATCCTCTTTAGACCTCACTTGGTGGGATTTCACTGAGTTGTTATTGTTGTTGTATATATGTATGTATAATAATCGACGAAATATTTTGGGGAATTGAATATTAGTATAGATTCAATATACATATATGTGTGTGTGTGTGTGTGTATAATACATTGACAGTTATTCTTTGATTTCTGTTACTTTCTGTTGATGTTTTATACCCGGATTATTGTATTGTTGGTTGTAGTTTTTGTTCTATTATATTTGTTGTGCTGTTATTATCTGTTTTTTTTTGTACTTTCATTACTTTTTTTTCTTTTTTTTTGGACCGCTTTTGATTACTTTTTTTTTGAGCCGAGGGTTTATCGGAAACAGTCTCTCTACCTATGAGGTAGGAGTAAGGTCTGCGTAAACTCTATCCTTTCCGGACCCCCACTACACTGGCCATGTTGTTGTTATAATACTTCGATAACCCGTTGAACTTGCCAACAAATTTTATTTAGACACTCGAACTAAGACTTGTTCTAATTAAGTATTTTGAATACAAAAGACGTAGTTCTTATTAGACGCTTGCATTTCAAAATTTGAAAAAAATAATAATATTTGAACGTGTTCTCAAGTATATTACGTAGATAAGTTCAAGAAGAAGAAGCACCATAATTATATGTATTTGTCTCAATAATTATATTCAAGAGACTGATATGTATACTTAAAGAAGATAACATATTTTATGTGGTTGACTTAACTACTCAGTAAATACTTAAAAATACGCGCAAAAAAATTTAAATTTAAATAAAAAATATCTGATAAAAACTATATATTATATATTTAGGTACTTCATTAAAACAAACCTTAACTTAATAT